>JAAOOA010001785.1:12500-83474 GCA_012861695.1 Trematomus loennbergii | reverse complement strand
TTTATTAAAAGTCTACAGATTGTTATCCTTCACTGTCAACTTGTTTTATTTTCTATTGTGAGATCTCTACATATATTTTCTACTCTTCTTATTTTCACATGTGCCTTGTTTTACTGGATACATGAATTCAATAAACCCCACTTTAACAAGTCCACAGTGAAGTGATAACCCTTCACGCATACCTTTCCTTTGGTACTTAAAGTATTTTTTAACGTTAATACTTTTTCTCAAGTGCTTTTGAAAGCGGACTTTGACTTGAAACAGAGTATTTTTGGACTGTAGAATGCTGGATTGGAGTATTCATCCACCTCTGGTTGTGGGTGGGTGTGCAGAAGGAGAATATGGGGGGTTGAGTTTTGGATAAGCCTCTCCAGACCCCTGTTTGAGTGTCTGAGTGACGGCTGTTTGGTTAATCCAGAAGCATTTGAAGCCGCTGCCAACCTGGAGTGAGTTGATGAGATCTAAGCCTGCCTAAAGGAGAGCTTAGCCGGGATACACATCATCTCAGTCGGCCAAGTTAGACTCAGTACAGCATGTTCGTCCAAATCTCTCCTGCTCATGTCATTATTCACACTCTCTCCAGCTTTTTCCGCCTTCCCTTTTTGCCTTTTTCAGATCTTTGAGGAGAAGCAAACCTCCCCTCTGTCGTCTAGTTGCCAGATTGTGCACCCGGAAATGAGTACCCCACATTTTTATGATAGAAATGTATAGTACGGGTCCTCAGCACATAGAAACTGCCGGAGGCCAACTTGCATATGTTTGGCAAATTGCACATTAGCATAAATTGTGTTAATTAGCATTGCTCATGCAGACAATAGCTACAAAAGGCTTGGCCGATTTGGAAGGTTTATTGAGGGTTATTGGGTTATTGAAGGTTATTGAGGATGCTGAATCAATTTCGGGCGGATTTTGACTAGTGTTGCGACCATTGGATATAGAGAGGACAAGAAGAAAAGTATTACTTCTACTGAGGAAATTTATTTCAAATAGATAAGAAATATGTCCAATCCAAATGATCCAGAGTCCCTAAAACTACAAAATCGACCCCAAATTAATCAAAATCAGCCCACAGAGAGTACAAATATGGTTAATGTCTGGTTAACACTGGACAGTTTCTATGTCTGGGGACCCATACTATACATTCCTAACACAAACATTGGGTCACTCAACATTCTGGGTTCACAGTAAGCCTCTATGAGCTGACAACGATCCCCTTATAGCCCTCACCCTCTTCCCCACGCGCCACAATCACACACTTTTCTTTTCCCTCCCTGGAGATATCTATCTATTTCTGCCTTGTTTATTACCTGCACATAGCTCACAATCTCTGTCTCCTGATATCTGGAGCCATTCTCTATCTTCATTCACTCCCGCCTCCTGTCCAATTTTCCTGCTCTCAGCCCATTCATCCCTCTCTGAGTCCCGGCGTCTCTTGATCACGACATTGCTCATTCCCTCCCCTCTCTCCACATCCATCCTCTCATCACCTCGCTGTTTTCCAACCTTCCCCTACCTCATTCATTCATTCATTCATTCACTGAAAGGCCAGCAAATATCAGAAACAAACAGGCACAAAAACCCGGTATCAAACGGGGGCAAAGATTTAAAAGCTACGACGTTATCGGTTGTTTTTGGAACTGGAGAAATAAAAAATATATAAAAGCTATTTCATATTTATTATTGCTACATAAATGTTATGTCACACATGTTATCAAACCTACTTCCTTTCTCATTTTTAATATCATTACACAATTTGTCTGTGATGCATTTTTCGCTCCTTCAATCCAGAAGAACGATCTCTCTCTTCGTCTGTGTGTGAGACACAGAGATCCTCGTCAGTAACACAGAGAACGAAGCGTTCAAAAGTGTGGTTGAACTTCGAACTCGATGTGGACAATGCTTGTTGCCATAAGAGCAATAAGTGTTTTTGTGTAAGGGCGGAAACACGAGCAAAACTGTCCAAACATCTGAAGAAAGCGCTTCATATTCAGAGAAATGAAACGTTTTCGACGGCTCCGATGCCCCATATCCATTACATTAGCAAGTTTCTTTGCTGTCAATAATTGTTATTTTACATTAAATAAAGCAATCTTAATTTTGTCCCAAATTAGTTTTGTTTTTCCCTTAAAAAATTACAAAAGGAACAGATACAAATAGCGTTAAAACATTGGATAGATAAGCATCTGTACTAACGAACTGTAACGAAACCCATCCCTACAAACAGCGGGAGATGCAAATCTGGGCTTAATAGGGGGCCAGCTTACATTTCACCCTTCAGTGCAATGCATACAGTCAGCATATGCACCCACCCACCCCCCCTTGTTTTCTGGCAGCATGCTCGGCTGCTAACTGGACAAGAGGTGGCGGCTCTTTGTTGTTTCAGCGTATTGTGAAAATCACAGCGTCCACAACAGCAGGTAATATGTTTCACGCAAAATGTTTACAGGGGGAATTCAGCTTTAAGTGGCTTCTCCAAATCAGTCTCCTGCCCGCTGTTCTCATTCACGTAGAAACCCCCACCCCACACGCACACACGCACACGCACGCACGCACACACACACACACACACACACACACACACACTCCCATCCCCTCAGCACGCCTCCTAACAGGTAATTTCGTCCCATTGTCCACTCAAATCACGCTGCTTTGACTAGACTCTCTTCACAGAAATTGGATATGAGGGATGTATTTATGTGCTCTTTATAAGGGGGAGGGGGTCCTCTCCAAAAAAGAGAAGAAAATTGCACCATTTGCGTCAAAATGCTCCGATCTCACTTCACCAGACTTCTATCAAAGCCCAAATTGAACGATGACGACGTGTGAAAGAGGCGATGACCCGCGTCAGGTGATCTGAGCGCGGCGCCATGACAGGTTTCTAACCAACGTGATTAGCCATGGAAACAGAGTAACCAAAAGAGGGGGAGAAGTGATTCAGGGGGGGGGGGGTGCTGTTTGATGCTGCAGGCAACTCCAAACAGCCTTTTATCTGAGACTGTCAGATTCCTGTTTCCAATCCACCGGGGAGACTCAATCACCAGCGTCTCACTACCTGCACCAAGCTGTGATTAGCAGGGTGTGTGTGTGTGTGTGTGTGTGCGTGTGTGTGTGTGTGTGTGTGTGTGTGTGTGTGTGTGTGGTGTGTGGGTGTGTGTGTGTGTGTGTGTGGTGTGTGTGTGTGTGTGTGTGTGTGTGTGTGTGTGAGAGAGAGTGCTTTTTGTACAACTACCAGAGCACCAATGACACCACCACAGTAGCTGCTGATGCATCGTGCAGCTCGTGGCGTGTGTCTGCATATGCCACGAGCTGTACGAGCATTTTCTTCGGTGTTTGTTGAGATTAAACTGACATGTTTGTTCTTATATTGCGCACACCTAAAAATTACGTTTTCCGACAATGAAAAACTGCACTGTGAATCACCTTTCAAGGGAAATGTGTTTCGTCCCAGATAACGTTTGTTTTAGACGTTCACTCTTTGTTTGAATGGTTGAGGATGAATGAGTCAAACTAAATGAGACGAGGATACGATCCGACATGAATCCAAAAAGTTGGCATATAATCGTTAAAATCACCTTCTTCAAAACTCCAACAATTTAAGAAACGTAAACATAACAAAGCAGTTTCTGTGCCTTTTTGTCTTGTTTTCTTGCAATTCACAACAATTATTTAAATCACAAATATAAGTTCCCGACAAAATGAGAGAGCAGTTGAGTTGTTGGGAAACAGCGCTGTTATCTAGGAGGAAAGACCAAGGCCTCTGACTATCTCTTCAATGAGTCCAGTTATTCACCTGGCTCCTGATTGGAGCGTCACCTGCAACGGGAAGTCTCTTTCATTGCAATCAAGAGTCTGTCGCTGATTCACACCGAAAACCACAGACTCCAGATCAGTCTCCAGCAGAGAAGGCAAAGTACACCATTTACTCAAGTAGAAGTACAGATACTCGTGTTTAAAAATACTCTGGTGAAAGTAGAAGTACTGACTAAACTTCTTTACTCAAGTAAAAGTAAAGAGGGCTTTGAAATGTACTTCAGTAAAAAGTACCCATAACTAGCAGCTGTTTTAAAGAGTACCTGACCTCCCTTTATATTAATAGAACAATAATGTCATTGTTAGCTAATGAATGTTTCCATGCTGAACAACGGCAACATGACAACGTTTTCATTGGTCCCTCTTCTTTAGAGAAGACCAGGAAATGATGGATACACGGATCGTGTTCAAATCAATAGGCACGCAATGACTCTAAATAATAATGATCACGCCACCAAACACACATTCAAACTAAAGGAACCAGCCTGTTTGGGAAATGTGAGAAGTAGAAAGTACAGGTATTTGTGTTCAACATGTAAGAAGTAGAAAGTACAGGTATTTGTGTTCAACATGTAAGAAGTAGAAAGTACAGGTATTTGTGTTCAACATGTAAGAAGTAGAAAGTACAGGTATTTGTGTTCAACATGTAAGAAGTAGAAAGTACAGGTATTTGTGTTCAACATGTAAGAAGTAGAAAGTACAGGTATTTGTGTTCAACATGTAAGAAGTAGAAAGTACAGGTATTTGTGTTCAACATGTAAGAAGTAGAAAGTACAGGTATTTGTGTTCAACATGTAAGAAGTAGAAAGTACAGGTATTTGTGTTCAACATGTAAGAAGTAGAAAGTACAGGTATTTGTGTTCAACATGTAAGAAGTAGAAAGTACAGGTATTTGTGTTCAACATGTAAGAAGTAGAAAGTACAGGTATTTGTGTTCAACATGTAAGAAGTAGAAAGTACAGGTATTTGTGTTCAACATGTAAGAAGTAGAAAGTACAGGTATTTGTGTTCAACATGTAAGAAGTAGAAAGTACAGGTATTTGTGTTCAACATGTAAGAAGTAGAAAGTACAGGTATTTGTGTTCAACATGTAAGAAGTAGAAAGTACAGGTATTTGTGTTCAACATGTAAGAAGTAGAAAGTACAGGTATTTGTGTTCAACATGTAAGAAGTAGAAAGTACAGGTATTTGTGTTCAACATGTAAGAAGTAGAAAGTACAGGTATTTGTGTTCAACATGTAAGAAGTAGAAAGTACAGGTATTTGTGTTCAACATGTAAGAAGTAGAAAGTACAGGTATTTGTGTTCAACATGTAAGAAGTAGAAAGTACAGGTATTTGGTTCAACATGTAAGAAGTAGAAAGTACAGGTATTTGTGTTCAACATGTAAGAAGTAGAAAGTACAGGTATTTGTGTTCAAATGTAAGAAGTAGAAGTAAAAAGTCGTGGAGTAAAGTACTGATACCAGTCAAATGTACTTAAGTACAGTAACAAAGTATGGGTGTACGCCACTACTTCCACCTCTGGACTCCAGATTAGTTTCTAGTTTGGAGTAGTAGTTTTATATATTAAGTTGTCAGTGTTTCTGAAGCTCCCTCTGCTCTCAGCCTTTCCTGCAGATGCAGGCGAGTGTTGCAGAGAGAGAACGGTGAGTGAACCCGTCCTCTCGACCTCCTCCTCCTCCTCCTCCTCCTCCTCCTCCTCCTCCTCCTCCTCCTCCTCCTCTACAGGGAGTCTCCAGCTCTACATTAACAGCGACTGAGTTTGACCCGGCTGCTTTCACCGAGTCGGGGAGAGGCAGTCCGCCGGTTAGCTAATGGCCCGATCCGTCCCAACACAGAGTTCCCACACTTTTACCCTTCTGGAAAGATATGGCAGACCGGCGACAACTCATGACAGCATGCTTGATAGAAAAGTATAAAGTCACTGTTTTGCAAGTCACCAAAAAGTCATACAAGATCTCGACAACACTCTGATTAGAGCAATGGTGCCTTCAACAAAGTGAACAACTGGAACGTTAACTTTTTCAGAGGTCCCTAGTATACTGTTTCTCATCAATATATTACAGGTCTCAGATATATACAACACATGTCTCTGATTGGCTGAAACACCAAACAGATCTTTGCAGCATTACCCATAATCCCCTCTGTTTCAGCCCTGTTTCAAAAGTGCTGATTCTCTGTCTGTTACTTTAGATGAAATAAGGAGCCCCTCCCCAAATCTTTTTCCTGGAACTTTCAGAATCTCTTTACCCAGAGGGGACACATGTTGATGTAGAAGAGACATGAAGAAGAGGGGACACATGTTGATGTAGAAGAGACATGAAGAAGAGGGGACACATGTTGATGTAGAAGAGACATGAAGAAGAGGGGACACATGTTGATGTAGAAGAGACATGAAGAAGAGGGGACACATGTTGATGTAGAAGAGACATGAAGAAGAGGGGACACATGTTGATGAAGAAGAGACATGAAGAAGAGGGACACATGTTGATGTAGAAGAGACATGAAGAAGAGGGGACACATGTTGATGTAGAAGAGACATGAAGAGAGGGGACACATGTTGAGAAAAGAGACATGAAGAAGAGGGGCACATGTTGATGTAGAAGAGACATGAAGAAGAGGGGACACATGTTGATGTAGAAGAGACATGAAGAAGAGGGGACACATGTTGATGTAGAAGAGACATGAAGAAGAGGGGACACATGTTGATGAAGAAGACATGAAGAAGAGGGGACACATGTTGATGTAAAGAGACATGAAGAAGAGGGGACACATGTTGATGAAGAAGAGATGAAGAAGGGGACACATGTTGATGAAGAAGAGACATGAAGAAGAGGGGACACATGTTGATGAAGAAGAGACATGAAGAAGAGGGGACACATGTTGATGTAGAAGAGACATGAAGAGAGGGGACACATGTTGATGTAGAAGAGACATGAAGAGAGGGGACACATGTTGATGTAGAAGAGACATGAAGAAGAGGGGACACATGTTGATGTAGAGAGACATGAAGAAGAGGGGACACATGTTGATGAAGAAGAGACATGAAGAGAGGGGACACATGTTGATGTAGAAAGACATGAAGAAGAGGGGACACATGTTGATGTAGAAGAGACATGAAGAAGAGGGGACACATGTTGATGAAGAAAGACATGAAGAAGAGGGGACACATGTTGATGTAGAAGAGACATGAAGAGAGAGGGGACACATGTTGATGAAGAAGAGACATGAAGAAGAGGGACACATGTTGATGAGAAGAGACATGAAGAAGAGGGGACACATGTTGATGAAGAAGAGACATGAAGAAGAGGGACACATGTTGATGTAGAAGAGACATGAAGAAGAGGGGACACATGTTGATGTAGAAGAGACATGAAGAAGAGGGACACATGTTGATGAAGAAGAGACATGAAGAAGAGGGGACACATGTTGATGTAGAAGAGACATGAAGAAGAGGGGACACATGTTGATGTATAAAAGACATGAAAAAGTGGATTTTGTATATAGGTGACCTTTAAAGTAATACACCTTTTCGTCAAAGGCCACTCAAATTGCCACTGGCCCTTTTTGCCGATTGTCAAAATGCAAAAGCAACACAAACTCACACATTCAACACCAAACTCACAGAATGTCCCATCTTTCTAACAAGCAATCATCTATAAAATACTTTATGCCAAATGTTTGCTTCTAAAGGCGGAAAATGAGGCTGCCAAAGAGTGGGAAAACTTGTGTGCACCGACAATAACCTATAGAGATGAAATAAATAAAATCCAGTGAAGGCCGGACATCCTGACTTTCCATCCTGAATCAATCTCTCACAATATTAAATAATTCCACTCAAATCATAGCATTAACTGTATTTCAGTCAGACAACTCACGTGTTTCTTTAACATGTTTAGTAGAAGCAGCATATAGTTTGGCGTCTAGGCTCGGGCCTCATCTCTCCACAGATATACATAGCACCATGAGTGATGATTAAATAACTCACCCCCGAGCCTACAGGTGGGAGCTGGGGTGGAAGCTGGGGTGGTGGAGCTGGGGTGGAAGCTGGGTGGAAGCTGGGGTGGAAGCTGGGGTGGAGCTGGGGTGGAAGCTGGGGTGGTGGGGGGTGGAGCTGGGTGGAAGCTGGGGTGGTGGGGGGGTGGAGCTGGGGTGGAAGCTGGGGTGGAAGCTGGGTGGAGCTGGGGTGGAAGCTGGGGTGAAGCTGGGGGAAGCTGGGGTGGAGCTGGGGTGGAGCTGGGGTGGAGCTGGGTGGAAGCTGGGGTGGAAGCTGGGGTGGTGGGGGGTGGAAGCTGGGGTGGAAGCTGGGGTGGTGGAAGCTGGGGTGGTGGGGGGGTGGAGCTGGGGTGGAAGCTGGGGTGGAAGCTGGGGTGGTGGGGGGGTGGAAGCTGGGGTGGTGGGGGGTGGAAGCTGGGGTGGTGGGGGGGTGGAGCTGGGGTGGAAGCTAGGGTGGTGGGGGGGTGGAGCTGGGGTGGTGGGGGGGGCAGGCGAGCAGCAGCAACGTAGAGTAGCTGCAGCGATAGCAGCAGCAAGCAAAGCATGGAGAGAGATCTGGCCGGTTCAATAGAGCGGCACATTAAGGACACTCTGTTCGGTTGGTTGTAGAGTGGCACGGGGCGTTATGTATGAGTGCAGCTAAGTGCTCGAGTTGACTGCCTGAACTAGCTCGAGTCTTACCCCACCGCTTTTACACATAATGTTTATATTACTGATCAGGAGAGTTGTCTCATAAACATACTGCTTAACTTAATTTAATACAACAAAATAAAAAGGTAAGTACTGCAACCTTTTGACCAAAAGAGCCATTTTGCCCCCTTTTCCACCAATTTCTTTTGTCTGGAGCCGCAAAACATATTTGATAGCTTGATAGCTTATAAAGTTGTATATGTTGTTACATCATAGACAAAAACACTTTTGCATTTATTATTTATTACATTATAGAAAACTGTTTAGGCCTACCTCTAATAATAAACAAAGAACTCTTATAAGGAGAATTAAAAAAAATACACAGGCCTACTTTAAAATAAATCAAACAGCACTTGGGAGTCCTCTGCACATTTGAAGAAAATGAATATAGTTAAAATGGACCCACTTTGAAATAACTCAAACCTATAGCTGCACCCTAAAAAGAGTTAACTGATTGAATTATGATGAAGATCGTCAGCTGTCTTCCTCTTCCGTGTTGTTCCTCGAATACGTAAAGGCTGCTGAACCTTTGATAACTTCTCTCTACATATCAAACATACCGTATACCATACCATATAACTCTAACCACGCATAATTAAACCCTCTCTGTTCCTCCCATACTTTTCTTTTCTTTGATGTGTCCACAGTTCGCTCATGGAGCCGGGGGTCAGGAGGTTATTCGCCTGCAAGAAAAGGCGCTGGCGCGGGACCGCAGCAGGATGTGGCGCATCTTTTAGTTGACCTAATTACATTTTTATTTTTTTATGTGTCACAGTATCACCTCAAAATACAAGATACGAAACATTTTCAACCGTGCAACAAAATATAAATAGTCCTACAAATATTTTTTATTTATTTCCTTCTTATTTTGTCTAAGCTCAAGGGAGCCAGAGTGGAGGGCTCGAGAGCCGTGGTTGCCGACCCCTGTCCTCACACAACAGCAGTGGCTAATTTTCACAACTATTATTATTATTATTTTAAACCCCCGTTGTCCTTTTTTTTTTTGCCCAGGTCAGCTAGCTAAGGCTAATTGCATCTATTGCAAATTATCCAGTTTGTGTCGCATGGCAACGAGAGTGATGTTTTCCTTTCTGTTTCTCAGCGGGGATCAGTGTCTGAGCCTCCGATATTCACGTCTACACAACAGCTAAGAAAAGCCTCCTATATTCACGTCTACACAACAGCTAATGTCTCAATATATATTTCTGTGTACCGGACCTTGTCACAATATAGAGGAAAAGATTGTTTCCACAGCAATTGTCAGACTGAACACGATCATATTCAATCATTTTATCTGTACTTACAGTCCATATCTTCTGTGGTGTACTCATATGTATTCATATTATTTATACAAGTGTCCATATGGTTCATTCATATTTATATTACCGTCTATAGTGTCTAACTGATATATCTCTACCACCTTTATAGTGTCTATGTGTTACTACCTACATAGAATATTAAATGTTTATACTTCTGTATTTATTTTACGATCTATTTCTATAGTGTATTAAATATGTATACTACTGTCTTTATTATACTGTCTATATTGTTATTATCTCTATATATTATTCATATTTACCCTACCATCTATAGTGTCTATATTGTACTACTGTATGTATTTCTAATACCTATATTCTCTTTAATATTTGTAATACTGTTCATAGTGTCTGTATTTTACTGTCCTTATTTCTACAGACTCCATGGTATATTTATATTAATAAGACTGTTCATTGTGTTTTACCATACTGTGATCACTTTAACCTTTCATATATGCTATATTATATACTGATTAGTGCATAAATGAGACGACTAAACGTCATCACGCCCAACATTAGCCGCCTTTAGCTTAGCGGAGGTGACGTGAAGTCATGTGACCGTGCTGTAGTTCCTTTATAGCCCAACATTAGCCTCCTTTAGCTTAGCGGTGGTGACGTGAAGTCATGTGACCGTGCTGTAGTTCCTTTATAGCCCAACATTAGCCTCCTTTAGCTTAGCGGTGGTGACGTGAAGTCATGTGACCGTGCTGTAGTTCCTTTAAAGCCCAACATTAGCCTCCTTTAGCTTAGCGGTGGTGACGTGAAGTCATGTGAACGTGCTGTAGTTCCTTTATAGCATAACATTAGCTACCTTTAGCTTAGAGGTGGTGAAGTGAAGTCATGTGACCGTGCTGTAGTTCCTTTAAAGCCCAATATTAGCCACCTTTAGCTTAGCGGTGTTGACGTGAAGTCATGTGACCATGCTGTAGTTCCTTTATAGCCCAATATTAGCCACCTTTAGCTTAGCGGTGTTGACGTGAAGTCATGTGACCGTGCTGTAGTTCCTTTATAGCCCAATATTAGCCACCTTTAGCTTAGCGGTGTTGACGTGAAGTCATGTGACTGTGGTGTAGTTCCTTTAAAGCCCAATATTAGCCACCTTTAGCTTAGCGGTGTTGACGTGAAGTCATGTGACCGTGCTGTAGTTCCTTTAAAGCCCAATATTAGCCACCTTTAGCTTAGCGGTGTTGACGTGAAGTCATGTGACCGTGCTGTAGTTCCTTTAAAGCCCAATATTAGCCACCTTTAGCTTAGCGGTGTTGACGTGAAGTCATGTGACCGTGCTGTAGTTCCTTTAAAGCCCAATATTAGCCACCTTTAGCTTAGCGGTGTTGACGTGAAGTCATGTGACCGTGCTGTAGTTCCTTTAACGCCCAATATTAGCCACCTTTAGCTTAGCGGTGTTGACGTGAAGTCATGTGACCGTGCTGTAGTTCCTTTAAAGCCCAATATTAGCCACCTTTAGCTTAGCGGTGTTGACGTGAAGTCATGTGACCGTGCTGTAGTTCCTTTATAGCCCAATATTAGCCACCTTTAGCTTAGCGGTGTTGACGTGAAGTCATGTGACTGTGGTGTAGTTCCTTTAAAGCCCAATATTAGCCACCTTTAGCTTAGCGGTGTTGACGTGAAGTCATGTGACCGTGCTGTAGTTCCTTTAAAGCCCAATATTAGCCACCTTTAGCTTAGCGGTGTTGACGTGAAGTCATGTGACCGTGCTGTAGTTCCTTTAAAGCCCAATATTAGCCACCTTTAGCTTAGCGGTGTTGACGTGAAGTCATGTGACCGTGCTGTAGTTCCTTTAAAGCCCAATATTAGCCACCTTTAGCTTAGCGGTGTTGACGTGAAGTCATGTGACCGTGCTGTAGTTCCTTTAAAGCCCAATATTAGCCACCTTTAGCTTAGTGGTGTTGACGTGAAGTCATGTGACTGTGGTGTAGTTCCTTTACAGCCTAACGTTAGTTTTTTACTTCAACAATCGGGTGGTGTTAATAGGTGGAGATTATCCATCAGAACAAACTGGTAAGTATCAAAAACGTTTGTTTGACACACAGACCTCAAAACCCATCTGTTCAATGAGCCTTTCCCTAGACCTTTTATTTATTACCACCCTTTTATTTTATTTGTATTGTTTGTTTTGTATTGCTTTTTATTCATTCTATGTGTTGTGTACTGTTGTTATGCTGTCCATGCTCACTGCTTGGAGCATTTCGGGATTTGAAGTCAAATATGAAGTGCTTTATAAATGAAACCCATTATTATTATTATACAGATGATTTTATCTCCAATGGAAAAAACCCATTAGCTTGTTGTGTGAGGGAACCAGGGAGATGCTAACCACTCTAAAACAATAAAGTTGATTATAATCTAAAAAGAAATATTTTCAGCATTATTATCGTCGTATCTACTCAACTTGACACATGTTCATCTTG
This sequence comes from Trematomus loennbergii, assembly GCA_012861695.1. NCBI lineage: Eukaryota > Metazoa > Chordata > Actinopteri > Perciformes > Nototheniidae > Trematomus > Trematomus loennbergii. The sequence continues at coordinate 71,232 of JAAOOA010001785.1, read as the reverse complement.
ATGTACTCACACACACACATCTGCCCCCCCTCCCCCCCCTCCCTAAAAACCCCCACCCCAAACTGGCAATCATACTTAATCCCTCTCCAGCCCGAGTAATCCCTGACAATCCAAGCTAATCCCGGTTAATTCTGGGCACTCCTCAGCTGGGTCTCGCCCTGAAACCACAGAGACAGGGAGGGGATTGGTGGGATCACGGGTCGGTCGATGTAATTGGTCGGGCATTTATTGGTAGCCAAGAAAAACAAGCACAGGTTTTCACGAGTGTTCAAAATACGTACGGATTGAGCCGCGCTACGTCACAGCGCAGCCTATATGTTTACTGTCCACGGCACACTGGTTAAAAAACATGTTTTTTCACCAGAGTGTTAGCATGTTTTTCTCCAGAGTGTTAGCATGTTTTTCACCAGAGTGTTAGCATGTTTTTCTCCAGAGTGTTAGCATGTTTTTCACCAGAGTGTTAGCATGTTTTTCACCAGAGTGTTAGCATGTTTTTTCACCAGAGTGTTAGCATGTTTTTCACCAGAGTGTTAGCATGTTTTTCACCAGAGTGTTAGCATGTTTTTCACCAGAGTGTTAGCATGTTTTTCACCAGAGTGTTAGCATGTTTTTCACCAGAGTGTTAGCATGTTTTTCACCAGAGTGTTAGCATGTTTTGCATGTCAACGCTTAAACAAGGTCCTTTTTACTGTGTCTGGTCGCTGTGACAAAGGGGATGGAATATCCTTCTCTTTGTATTTGACGTGAGACAAAAACATTGTTTTTTCATACACCGTTAACTGAGTTTGGGCTGTTTGGCTTCCATAACATGTTTTCTTTCAGACTAGTGGAAAGAAACATCCGAAATACACAATTAAAGTGTTATTTTGACTAACATTACATCTTTAGATTTTTCCTAGTTTCACCTAAAGTTAGCATTACCTTGCCTTATTTGCATATTTAAACATAATATTTCAGAAAACGTGTATTATATAAAAATAATTGTCTTAGTGTAAGAAATGAACTAGGGAAGTTTCATGGTAATAGATATTATTATAAATTATTTTATATTTTATATTATTTTAATTACTTTAATGGCCGTTTTCCTAAAAAATTGTTTTTTCTCGTTCCTTTAGCCGGAAATCTCCATAAATCCGTATTCTGAAGGTTTTTACCGAAGGTTTTGTTCACATATTAATCACCGCCTGATTTATAGAACAGTTTATTACTGAAAACATGCCAATTGACCGTATCTTCGAATGTATGGAGTGATAAAAAGAGATATACATAGTATTTTCTAAAAACTCTAATATGTCAACAAACCAAAAAAGTATTTGGAACCTGGCTTTATTCTTGAAATGAAAGCAAACTGGCACATATTTGGACAGAAATGCCTAATTTTCTACATCCAAACATACGCTTTCCACAAAGGTGTAATACAAAAAACAATTCCCTTAATGTTAGTAATCAGTTTGGGAAGTTTCATGGTGATATCTTTTAGTTTTTTTACCCCACTAATTAAAAATAAGGGCCTACAGTATGATCCATTCCTCCGGTGTGAGGCGATTCTCAGAAGTCATTAGCCTCGATTCAATCAGCTTTACCTGCCGAAGCTGCAAGCTCAGTTCTTCTTAGCGGCCATCGATCCTGATTCCAAAATGAAGCACTTAAGACGCCTTGATCAAGCTGCTTCTTAATCCAGCGCTAAGGAGATTGAGACCTTTTCACCCGAGTCTCAGACGGACTTATTACTCTGGTACAGTGACACACTCCACTCACACACACACACTCACTTTGGGTTCGTATAGTCTGTCTAAGCCTCTTTGGTGCAGAGCACTTTTACTCTGTGCCATTTTGAAAAAAGCTGTCAATATCCACACAGCCGCGAGCGTTAATGAAGCAATATGTCACTGACAGGGGATGGGTGAGGACGCTTTGTTAAAAAACAAGAAGGCCTCTGGAGTCGGGAGAGTGCGCTTGTTTCGATGGAGTTTGCACATGCAGGGTATACTCATGAGAGCGTGAAAGCAGAAGCAGAAAGGAAACTGATTTACCTTCTGCTGCAGCTTTGAGTTCTGCTCCCGGACAGTTTTATAGGCTGCTTTTACCTCTCTGTGCTCAGCGGAGAGCGTCTCTCAGAGGGATCCTTTAGAGAACATCATGGAGTTGCTTTTACAGCTCTTTCTGCTCCACATGTTAAGGAGCCCACCTCTAATTTATGACGCATTGCACGGCACATTCAAGGTCTGCGTTTTCAATTCTCTGGATGTGTTCCGGCACCAGGGGCGCTGTTAGGATGGAGGAACATTGGGGCTCAGACTATTTCCCGCTCTCCATAGTCAACACAACCGATAACTATTGTGGCCGACAGGCGCAAACGTGCTGCTTTTACAAGAGCTGCAAATACAAAACGCTGCAAGAAACTCAAACACATCGGAAACCAGGGGACACTAAAAAGTGGGACCGAAGCTTGATGACATTTACGATGATGGTTTTCCCATTGAGTTACATTAGGAAAGAGATCTGTAATTACTTTTACATACTTTTTTGGAGGGAAATCTCAGCACAAACACTTTAAACGCACCTTTCAAATGATTAGGGTCTAAAAGTTGTGAAATACCCCAAAAGCCAAATTCTGTTATTTCAAACTCTATATTCATTTGACTGAGCTGAGACCAGACGAGACAGGGCCAACTGGAGATTTAAGAAAAACGCGCAAGATCAGGCTATTTTGGCTTCATGCGCCACTGAGCAACTCACGGAAATAAACGGCCCGTGCCTCCAACGCTGTATCCAGTTGTCTTTATACATCAATGGAGAGGACCTTGATCAACTATATCCTTCTTGAGGGCTTGAATGCGTGATAGATAGATAGACCCAGGCCTAACACACCCCTCTCAGACACATCACGCTGAGTGTTAACGGGATCGTTGTACATCGCCTTGTACAGAAGTAGCGGGATTCTGCAAATCCGTTTTCTCCCCCTTGCTGAAGCATTATTTATTAATCCATTTCACACAGCCAGGAGTCATTATGCACGGTCCTGTCAATGGGTATCTCTCTGTGCCGCGCATTTATTTGATAATAAGCAGGAGTGGGGGAGAAGATAAAAGCGCTGACTGCGTTCATTGTGAAGCGTTTTCTGCAGGCGGGGAGACTTAAATGAGAGCAGCCGGCTCTGTGTGGGAATGGGTCTCGTCTGCTAAGCCTGTCTGGAGGCAATCGATGGAAATTAGTCAACGCTAAAGATTCACTTCCTGTGACTGATGTCACGGGCAGCGCTTGTCTCTTTGAAGGGAAATAAAGAAGTGGGAGGCAGAGGGATTAATGGGGTTGGAGAAGGTGTGAGCATGCAGGGTTTGGTGGGCGGGGGGGGGGGGGGGGGGGTTAAGCTGGGAAGAGAGATGCTTTTCTTTTGGTGGATTGCAGGGAAATAATAGGTCAGAGGATCCGGATGAATGCAGCGAGGCTGGGACTGTTCAAGCTGCACAATAAGTGAGTTGTGTTGGAGGCTAGCAGCAGCACAAAGCGATCTGTTACTATAAAGATGTGCAGACACACTTCACAGGGATGCTGCTAATGTTAGAACATCCTGACCAATACGGAGATTTAAAGGCTTTATTTGTTAAATGCAGTTTTAGCAATCAACATCTTGAGTCTCAAGCTATTCCAACAAGGCAACATACAATATACTTAACATTAAAGTAAGACATCAAATAGTGAAGTAAGTTGCCTAAATAATATACATAATTAGAAAGTAAATAGAACAATACTGAATTGCAAATACTACGGTATTAACAGTCTTAACAGTAACCCAAATACATAGCACAGAACAATGCGTTTACTTATTCCCTATTCCACTTGTTTTTTTCTTTTCTTTCTATATGTTATATTGTATGTTCAAATGAATGAGTGTGAGGGAAAGCCACCACATTTAAAGTTTCATAAAACTGATGTGAAGTACCTCAAAAAGTACAGTACTTGAGTAAATGTGCAATACTATCAGAGTCAGTTAACTTCTCCTCAAAGTAGAGCCGAGGGATCCGGCCTGGAGGCGACAGAAGGCCTTTCATCCCCCTGACCCCCTGTGGAGCTCCATAAGCTCTGGAGGGGGGGGGGGTAAAGACGGGTGTAGAGAGGCAGGCAGCGAGACGTCGTCTGGGGCTAAAACCTGAGAAAGGTAGACGTGAGGAGAGCCTGAGGGCGGAGGGAGGCTCTAATTGGCTGTCGGCCGGATCTCTCCTCCGCGGACGGTAGTGATGTTACGTTCGCGAACGATACAATTCTTTTGAACGGCTCTTTGGTACGAACGAAGGGAACCGAGTCGGACTTGGTGAGAGCCGTTCTTTTTATCGTTGGTTCACTAAAACCACCAGACTAAGGACAGTTTCATCCCACAGACCATAAGACTGTTAAACATCTGAACTTTGAAAGAACATACATAACATTCATCTGTTTGCAACTCACATATATCAATATTCCAATTACTGTATATAGACTATTCTGCACAGTTTCTATCATATTCTGTTTCTATTATATTCTGTTTCTATTATATTCTGTTTCTATCATATTCTGTTTCTATCATATTCTATATATTCTGTTTCTATTATATTCTGTTTCTATTATATTCTGTTTCTATTATATTCTGTTTCTATTATATTCTGTTTCTATCATATTCTGTTTCTATCATATTCTGTTTCTATCATATTCTGTTTCTATTATATTCTGTTTCTATCATATTCTGTTTCTATTATATTCTGTTTCTATTATATTCTGTTTCTATTATATTCTGTTTCTATTATATTCAGTTTCTATTATATTCTGTTTCTATCATATTCTGTTTGATTGTATCTGTGTGATTGTGTTTGCTCTGCTGGAGGAGCCAGTGACCTAAGCTGTTCATTGTCATATCTCCACTAACTATGTTCACATGACAATAAAAGCCTTCAACTTCAAACCTTGAAACTTTCTGCCATAAATCCACTCTCCTTCACGGGATCTTGCTTTCCTGAATGCAAAGTTGCCGTAGCGATGATGGCATAACGCTGCTCGAGTAGTTTGGCTGAGAGATGAAGTTATACATTGTTCTGTGAGTAAAAGTAGATTTCTGGCAAAACACTCAATCATTATCTGGTGATTCTTTTGCAGATAAACCGAGTAACCCCGGCCCCTTAAACAAATACATCTTTCTGAACGGCTCTCAGAAAGGAACGGAATCAGAATCAGAAATGTCAAAGACAGCTTTACTGTTACGGAGAAGCGTGCATAAAAAAGTATAATAAAAATTGATTAAAATAAAAAGTTACACAATTGACTAAATTCACATCCTGTAACAGTTCTTAGGATTTAGCAGCCAGTTATATATTAACGGAGCCATGAGATCCGGCTCCCTCAAAGAGCCGTAATTCCCATCACTAGCGGACAGACATACTGAGAGAAGGCGGAGAGCCCTGGGGGCGGTGAGGAGAGGCCGGATAAAAATAGAGCCGGCAGATTAACGAGCATCTGAGAGCGGGGCAGGGGATCGGAAAACCCTCCCTGCGTGCCAGAGATGCTCCTCTGCTCTGGAGAGAGAGTGACCCGAGCTTCCTTCTCCTGTTGGCTTTCCTTACATCACGAAACCATTACGTCCTGTTTGTGATGCTCATGTGAGGCAGGAGGCAACGACATGCTGGAGTGGAAATACAGTAAACACAGCTCTTTGATTTGCTTTTATATCACTATGTACGGGAGCTCGTCATTTAAAAAAAGCGGAAAACTTGAGATCAGATTTTGGACTTTTTCTGTAAGTCAAGAGTTTTCAAACCGATGGCATTCTGGAAAAACACCTGATTTCATTTTCTACAAAAAAGCACATCTCATCCTATTTCCAAAGCCAAATAATAAAATACACAGTAAAATCCGGAGTGTTAATTTAACACTCTGAGATAAGGACCATATGTTCACTGGCAGTGTTCAAATTGATCTTTAAGTGTTAATGAACACTTAAGTGTTAAATGAACACTTAAAGAGTACATTTTAACACTGAGAGCCAGTGAACATATGGTCCTTATCTCAGAGTGTTAAAATAACACTCCGGATTTGACTGTGGAGACATTTAGTTTTTGATGCAAAATACAGACTGCAAGAAACACTTTAAAAGAAGTAGTGCCAAAAAGCAACTTAAAGTGGAACAGTAGGTTCTTGTTGAATGATTGTAAAAACTTGAAAATAATGCAGACAGCCGAACCCTTAATGATAACAATGTTCCCATTGAAACCCATTAAAACCAACATTTCCCGCTATTTCCTGGCCCTCTGCTAGAACATAGATTCTCACTGCGTTAGAAAGTGCTTGAAAATCAATGTTGTTCCGATCCATAGACATCCTTCACTGTCAGATATATCCCCCCCCCTGCATGAGGTCATATTATAGTGATATTGCAGATTTGTTGCAGCCATGCAGTTTTTGCTGCGAAACCTAAAAACCGTCTGCCAAATCAACTTTAAAGGTCCTATAAACTGTTTTCATCATATATTATAGGTCTCAGATATATACACAACATGTCTCTGAAGTGTTTGGCTCCAAACACCAAACAGATCATTGCAGCATTACCCATAATCCCCTCTGTTTCAGCCCTGTTTCAAAAGTGCTGATTCTCTGTCTGTTACTTTAGATGAAAATAAGGAGCCCCTCCCCACGCCCCTCTGAGAGAGATTTGGTTACAAAGAACTCAATGGTGCTCTAGGAGGAGATGCAGGTGATAAGGTGGGGGGGGGGGGGGGTTACCTTGGTTTGCTGATTGGCTAATGGTTACACAAGACAAAACATCGTTATGACATCATCAAGTGGCCAAAATCTGATCAGCTCATTTTCAGACAGGTTTTTATAGAAATGGATCAAAAGAGAAAATCTTTGTTCCTGAAACTTTCAGAGTCTCTTTACACAGAGGGGACACATGTTGATGTAGAAGAGACATGAAGAAGAGGGACACATGTTGATGTAGAAGAGACTGAAGAAGAGGGGACACATGGTGATGTAGAAGAGACATGAAGAAGAGGGGACACATGTTGATGAAGAAGAGACATGAAGAAGAGGGGACACATGTTGATGTAGAAGAGACATGAGAAGAGGGGACACATGTTGATGAAGAAGAGACATGAAGAAGAGGGGACACATGTTGATGAAGAAGAGACATGAAGAAGAGGGGACACATGTTGATGAAGAAGAGACATGAAGAAGAGGGACACATGTTGATGAAGAAGAGACATGAAGAAGAGGGGACACATGGTGATGTAGAAGAGACATGAAGAAGAGGGACACATGTTGATGAAGAAGAGACATGAAGAAGAGGGACACATGTTGATGAAGAAGAGACATGAAGAAGAGGGGACACATGTGTTGATGAAGAAGAGACATGAAGAAGAGGGACACATGTTTGATGAGAGAAGAAGAGACATGAAGAAGAGGGGACACATGTGATGAAGAAGAGACATGAAGAAGAGGGACACATGTTGATGAAGAAGAGACTGAAGAAGAGGGACACATGTTGATGAAGAAGAGACATGAAGAAGAGGGGACACATGTTGATGTAGAAGAGACATGAAGAAGAGGGGACACATGTTGATGAAGAAGAGACATGAAAGAAGAGGGACACATGTTGATGTAGAAGAGACATGAAGAAGAGGGGACACATGTTGATGAAGAAGAGACATGAAGAAGAGGGGACACATGTTGATGTAGAAGAGACATGAAGAAGAGGGGACACATGTTGATGTAGAAGAGACATGAAGAAGAGGGGACACGTGTTGATGTAGAAGAGACATGAAGAAGAGGGGACACATGTTGATGTAGAAGAGACATGAAGAAGAGGGGACACATGGTGATGTAGAAGAGACATGAAGAAGAGGGGGACACATGTTGATGAGAAGAGACATGAAGAAGAGGGGACACATGTTGATGTAGAAGAGACATGAAGAAGAGGGGACACATGTTGATGAAGAAGAGACATGAAGAAGAGGGGACATGTTGATGAAGAAGAGACATGAAGAAGAGGGGACACATGTGATGAAGAAGAGACATGAAGAAGAGGGGACACATGTTGATGAAGAAGAGACATGAAGAAGAGGGGACACATGGTGATGTAGAAGAGACATGAAGAAGAGGGACACATGTTGATGAAGAAGAGACATGAAGAAGAGGGGACACATGTTGATGAAGAAGAGACATGAAGAAGAGGGGACACATGTTGATGAAGAAGAGACATGAAGAAGAGGGGACACATGTTGATGAAGAAGAGACATGAAGAAGAGGGGACACATGTTGATGAAGAAGAGACATGAAGAAGAGGGGACACATGTTGATGTAGAAGAGACATGAAGAAGAGGGGACACATGTTGATGAAGAAGAGACATGAAGAAGAGGGGACACATGTTGATGTAGAAGAGACATGAAGAAGAGGGGACACATGTTGATGAAGAAGAGACATGAAGAAGAGGGGACACATGTTGATGTAGAAGAGACATGAAGAAGAGGGGACACATGTTGATGAAGAAGAGACATGAAGAAGAGGGGACACATGTTGATGTAGAAGAGACATGAAGAAGAGGGGACACATGTTGATGTAGAAGAGACATGAAGAAGAGGGGACACATGTTGATGTAGAAGAGACATGAAGAAGAGGGGACACATGTTGATGAAGAAGAGACATGAAGAAGAGGGGACACATGTTGATGTAGAAGAGACATGAAGAAGAGGGGACACATGTTGATGTAGAAGAGACATGAAGAAGAGGGGACACATGTTGATGAAGAAGAGACATGAAGAAGAGGGGACACATGTTGATGTAGAAGAGACATGAAGAAGAGGGGACACATGTTGATGAAGAAGAGACATGAAGAAGAGGGGACACATGTTGATGTAGAAGAGACATGAAGAAGAGGGGACACATGTTGATGAAGAAGAGACATGAAGAAGAGGGGACACATGTTGATGTAGAAGAGACATGAAGAAGAGGGGATACATGTTGATGTAGAAGAGACATGAAGAAGAGGGACACATGTTGATGTAGAAGAGACATGAAGAAGAGGGGACACATGTTGATGTAGAAGAGACATGAAGAAGAGGGGACACATGTTGATGTAGAAGAGACATGAAGAAGAGGGGACACATGTTGATGTAGAAGAGACATGAAGAAGAAGGGACACATGTTGATGAAGAAGAGACATGAAGAAGAGGGGACACATGTTGATGAAGAAGAGACATGAAGAAGAGGGGACACATTGATGAAGAAGAGACATGAAGAAGAGGGGACACATGTTGATGAGAAGAGACATGAAGAAGAGGGGACACATGTTGATGTAGAAGAGACATGAAGAAGAGGGGACACATGTTGATGAAGAAGAGACATGAAGAAGAGGGGACACATATTGATGTAGAAGAGACATGAAGAAAGGGGACACATGTTGATGTAGAAGAGACATGAAGAAGAGGGGACACATGTTGATGAAGAAGAGACATGAAGAAGAGGGGACACATATGATGTAGAAGAGACATGAAGAAGAGGGGACACATGTTGATGAAGAAGAGACATGAAGAAGAGGGGACACATATTGATGTAGAAGAGACATGAAGAAGAGGGGACACATGTTGATGTAGAAGAGACATGAAGAAGAGGGGACACATGTTGATGAAGAAGAGACATGAGAAGAGGGGACACATGTTGATGTAGAAGAGACATGAAGAAGAGGGACATATGTTGATGTAGAAGAGGGGACACATGTTGATGTAGAAGAGACATGAGAGAAGAGGGGACACATGTTGATGTAGAAGAGACATGAAGAAGAGGGGACACATGTTGATGAAGAAGAGACATGAAGAAGAGGGGACACATATTGATGTAGAAGAGACATGAAGAAGAGGGGACACATGTTGATGAAGAAGAGACATGAAGAAGAGGGGACACATGTTGATGTAGAAGAGACATGAAGAAGAGGGGACACATGTTGATGTAGAAGAGACATGAAGAAGAGGGACACATATTGATGTAGAAGAGACATGAAGAAGAGGGGACACATGTTGATGTAGAAGAGACATGAAGAAGAGGGGACACATGTTGATGTAGAAGAGACATGAGGAAGAGGGGACACATGTTGATGTAGAAGAGACATGAAGAAGAGGGGACATATGTTGTTGTAGAAGAGGGGACACATGTTGATGTAGAAGAGACATGAGGAAGAGGGGACACATGTTGATGTAGAAGAGACATGAAGAAGAGGGGACACATGTTGATGAAGAAGAGACATGAAGAAGAGGGGACACATATTGATGTAGAAGAGACATGAAGAAGAGGGGACACATGTTGATGTAGAAGAGACATGAAGAAGAGGGGACACATGTTGATGTAGAAGAGACATGAAGAAGAGGATTTTGCATAATAGGTGACCTTTAAAACACAAACCCTGAAAAGAAAACAACAGTAACAAAGTAAACGTAGTCCTGTGACTTCCACCTTTGACTCGCGCTCATAAGAGGAGCTCACTTGCACAGCTGTGATCCCCCCCCCCCCCCCCCCCCAGGGAGCTTTCACACTCCAGGTGGAGCCTCCAGACGCGTTAAGGACCCCGAGGAGAAGCTGGGAAACGGATCACACCTGCCATCAGGTCCACAGAGACACCACCCACCTCAGCTGTCACATCCATCCACACCTCCAACAAACTCACCACCCCGTGTGAGACCAAAGCAGGAGGACATGTTCTCAATGGCACGGGAATAACACAAATCAACAAAGGCAAGATTGACTTAGAGAGATTGGGAACTTGCTAAGAAACACCTGCCCAGAAACAACTATCTCTTAAACGTCCAGATAATGAGATCTGATGTGAGTCTCAATGGCACGTTAATACAACTTGTGTTTTGCTCATTGGTAGGAGATGTGCTCCAGTTTGTCTTTGTGTATTGAGATACTTGAATCACTTTCTTTGTGTATTGAGATACTTGAATCACTTTCTTTCAGGAGAAACTTGTTCTTAGTTTGTCTTAAGTGTGTTGTGTAAATTGGCCGGTGATCCCTCTTCTTTGTTTTTGAACAATTAAACATTATCTACTAATTTTGCCAAATCAGTTTCCTCTCTCTTTTCTCTCTCTCCCGGTTATCATGTTGTTCCTTCCCTTTGTACCCCTAGTTTAGGAGGGAACGTAACACGCGTTAATACAAGACATCAACAAAGGCAAGATTGACTTAGAGAGATTGGGAACTTGCTAAGAAACACCTGCCCAGAAACACTATCTCTTATACGTCCAGATAATGAGATCTGAGCCTTTCATGATGAATAACCAAAAGACTGAAGCTTTGAATTAAAAACACCTTAAGAATATAAAGAGTCCATGTCTTCAGTTTAAAGCAGAAGCTAACATGTCACGATTATAAAATCAACCTTTGGCCTTTCATACATACATCAACATGGAAAACACTTGAAGAAGAGACACTTTTCTGAACATGTCTGTACCTCAATTATAGGTAAGTGCTAAAAAGTCTCTTAATCCTGACCCTAATTATAAAACGCTCTGTACTGAATATTCATTAAAGTTTCAGAAAGACAGACATTGTTTAATATGTTTTCCAAACTGATTACTGTTAGAAAGGAAGTCCAATAGCAACATCTCCATCATGCTAACGTCATCTTTGTCCATGGGAAACTCAGGTAGCGAGAAGCAGTACTCTTTGATGCATTCATCGAATGACCAACACGATGGAATATAAAGAATCCATGACTCTTGAGTTGAGATTCAACAGAAGCTAAATGTAGCTATAGCTATCTGCGTTAGCCGAATTAGCTTCTGCTTTCAGTATTAAAGGTTTTTTCTCGGATCTCGCTATGTTGCCATTTCATATTAGCACGTGAAGTGAACCGACACACGACTGCATATTTTACATTTGTGTAACTTAATCTACAAAAACCTTTTTGTCAGCTTCGGCTAAACGTTGGATTAAATCCCCAAGAACGACGTCAGAAAATTATCAAAACAAACAGATCATCTGGATCATCTTTCACTGCAACTGGCAATGTGTTTGTGTTGTTGATGGGTCATTATGAACTCACTCTTTACTGCTCCTGTGTTCCCTGATACCTCTTTGATATATACTGTATGCAAAACTATTGAGTGGAGGAACTCACAAACCCAATTTCCTCTGGGATGAATAACATGTTCTGATTCTAACTGATACACAGAGGTTTTGAGAGTAATACACACTCATTGCCTACGATAAACACTACACAATATTGTTAGATTCATCCTTTTTTAACTCATCCAGCTTTGAATACACCTTTCAAAAAGAAAATCACCAGACTTGAGATTGATTGTTTCATTCCAGTCAATTATTTTGCCAATTCAGAACACATCTCTCATCAGCTCTTTTGAAGTGTGCCAGTTTTCAAAAGAAACAAAGTCTGATTCTCTGTGTGATGTGGCTGTCAATCTTTAACAACAAGGCTGTACATTTCGTGGATTTAGTGGATGCAATTTTGGACAACAAGAAATTGACAGCGAGGAAAGATGATATTGTTATTTATGTGATACGCACTTTAAAAGGTTTGGCTGATTGAAAGTTAATGTGTTGGTATACTTTGTATCCTGCATGTATATGACCTGCTCTTTAACCCTGGATCACATGTTGAGATCCAGGTTAAAGAAACAGGAGATTCTTAGCTTTCAAATGATTTTCTTATTGGTTTTAAGGGTAACGTTTGATAGCAGGCCGTCCCTCTCATAATGTCCAACAGTCAGCAGAAGGATCGATTTATCGTATGGCTTGGACTAACACATTTTAACCGAGTAGCATCGAGGACGAGGATGTGTTTTACTCGAGAGAAAAGTGCGGTAGATAGTTGGTGAGTTTTTTGTGTCTGCATGTCATGAGTAAGATGGGACACGATGAACAAATTCAAGTTAACAAATCTGTCAGATAGTCGTATCAGTTCACCTAATCACATTGAGACCAATCTTACTCCACACACAGACACACACACGCCGCACTCGCACGCACGCACGCCGCACGCACACGCACACAGACACACACACACACACACACACACACACACAGACACAACACACGCACACACACACACACACACACACACACACACACACACACACACAGACACCACACACGCACACACACACAACACACACACACACACACACACACACACACGCACACACACACCCACACACACACACACACACACGCACAGACACACACACACACACACACACAGACACACACACACGCACACACACACACACACACACACACACACACAACACCACACACACACACAGACACACACACACACACACACACACACACAGACACACACACACGCACACACACACACACACACACACACACACACACACACAACACACACACACACACACACACACACACACACACACACACACACATCTCGTCCTAGTGTGGCATGCTGGGCCGGCTCATTACTACAATGCCAAGCTACTAGTTGCTAAGGAGACCTTGGGGAGAGGGTAGGGTTGCTGTTGCCATGGCAGCAAGCCTGCATCCTGCCAACTGTCTCCCCCCCGCGAGACATGACCATCGTAGACAGCGAGAGAAAAGAGAGACGGGAGGAAAAGAGTGAGGAGGGCTGGAGGGGGTTATGGTGAAGATGTTGAAAGAGGAGGACTTGTAAAGATGGGGGGGGGAGGGAAACAGAGGGAGACCTTGAAAAAACAAAAGCCCAAATGCTTCCTTCTTTTCATGCAGTTCCCATGGCTAACACACATGACCACAACCAGATCCAGAGACGTTTAGAGATGACGTTAAGTGTCCCCGAGTGAACCTCCAGATTTCTTTACTTCAAGATGAAATGCCGCACCCTGGCTTCAGGATCTAAACAAGTCCATTCAAAACTGTGCAGCTAAAAAGAGACATTCAGATAAGAGGTAAGATAAGAGTCCTTTATTGATCCCAATTTGGGAAATGTGTGTGTCGCAGTCGCATAAAAGACAATACACATTAAAAAGACTAGAAAAACATGTGCTTTCAAAACCACCTAAAAGTACAATTTGCTGTTTTAGACTCAATATTATTTGTGTGAAGGGAAACCAGTGTTTGGAGATCATATATTGATTGTAATGTGAAACACCTTCCACAAACTCACAATTTTGTTTTGCAAATATATAAAATGGATCTATTCCTCCTTCCTCCTTTGCGTGCATGCTGCAGCTTTCCCATGGCTAACACACATGACCACAACCACAACCAGAACAGAACCAGATCCAGATCCAGATCCAGTCCAGAGGCATGACGTGACGTGTCCCCGAGTGAACCTCCAGATTTTCTTTTTACTACGCAGATCTGACAGAGCGCTTAGGCGAGTGTTCACAGAGCCCATCCATCATGGAAAGAGGGAGAAAGAGGGAGGGAAGGGATGAGAGGGGGGAGATTAAACTGATTGGGGAACGTAGACGAAGAGGGGCGAAGAGGAGGAGGTCATACGAGGTGAAGGAAGAAAGAAGAATAAGTCCTTAGTCTCAAATTCAAATTAGCCTTATTGGTTTCCAAGGACACTGAATTGTTTCCATCCCAGTTTCTCTCTCTGCGTCACTCCCCTCCCTCCCTCCCTCCCTCGTTACTCCCCACATGTCTTTCCTCCCTCTCTGATTATTAAATCATTTCTTTCATTGCCCAGGCCTGCGCCGTCACATTGAGGAGAGCATGTGTGTCGAGGGAACGATGTGTAACTGCAGAGTTCAGACATATTAACAACTGAAGGGTTTCACCTCTCACCAACCTCAACGCCTCGGGATCGAGTCCAGGTCGGGTTGTGAGTCTGGATTCGACTTCTGGTTCATTTAAAATGACATTTGAAGGTGTCTGTCTTTCTTTCACTGGTTGTGCTAACACACCCTCTGCTTAACCCGTTGTTGAGCAGAAGGTTAAGATGTTTATGCGAAAACCTTTTGATTTAGTCAATAAAAGTAACAAGGAAAGTTACAAATTCAAAATAGTTTTTTTTGCAAACAAACTATAGTAAAATGGTTAAGGTTACTACAACCTCCATTGGATTTAGACAAGCTGCAGAATCATCCAATATGTACACAAAGGTTGGCTACTGAGCTGGTGTGGTATTTGTTTCAACATAATATTCAGTGCTCAGTGGGAAAAGAAACTATGACAGGAAACAGCATGTAGCCGACACGTAGCGTTAGCCTGGTGAGCTAACAGTCCTTTTCCTCAGTTTCTCCCTCTCTGACTTCATTGGTTCTTATTAACTCATTGCTTTCATTTCCCGGGACTGCTCCGTCACATTGAGGAGAACATGTGTGTGAGCGATATGTAACTGTGGAGTTTCAACATGTTAACACCTGAAGGGTTCACCTCTCACCCCCTCAACCTGCAAAAGAGAACCTGAAATGAACCTTTGTTGTACATTGTTCTCTTTCCTTCATTTGTTCTGAATCCATGTCAGCATTTTGTTGAGCAGAAGGATAAGATGTTTCTACAAAACCCTTTAGCAGGGAAGATAGTGTCCGACCCCTCCCACCCTGGACACAAACGGTTCAGCCCCTCCCCTCTGGCAGGAGGCTGCGCTCCATCAGGACCAGAACCTCTCGCCACCTGAACAGTTTCTTCCCCTCGGCTACCGGCCTCTTAAACAAGGCCCGGCCCCCCACTGACACTTCCCTCAGCCACAACGTAGACTCTATATGCATTACATTAATACAATGTTCATACTGCTTACTGCACATATTTCTTGTTTCATATTTCATATTTTATAATTCATTCTATTTCCATGTAAATTACTACTTTATTTTATTGCTATTTAACTATATGTTATTACTGTGTCCTTAAAGACTTCTTGTTTTATATTTCATGTCTGCTCCATGACATCAAGTCAAATTCCTCGTATGAGTGAACCTGTCAATAAACCTGTTTCTGATTCTGATTGAGACCGATGCCGACGCACGAACTACTTGTTTTTTCCGATATAAGTACATGACAACCATAAACATTGAAGGACTCAAAAGAGGTCTTTGCAAACAAACTTGGTTAAAGAAAGGCAACCATACGACCTCTAGAATGGGCCTTGGATCACTTGTTGTTAAAAACCTATCCTCCGCACACAAAACATTGCGTCCGACCCCGTTGTTCAGCAGAAGGGTTAAGGTGTTTCTGCTAAACCCTTCAGATTGAGTCCAATGCCAACGCTGGAAAGTCTGAAGTACTCTGAAGGTTTGTAGACAAACTATCGCTAAGGTGAGGCAACCACTCGTACATGTTGGGCTTGTGTGTTTTGTGTTTCGAGTAGAAGTTCAATGCTGATTTAGAAAAAGGAAAGTGTAAAGAATACAGCGTGCGGCTAACACGGTGAAGTAGCCTGGATGCCTCAGAGAGGAGAGGGTTTATTCAATTCATACATTGAGCCTTGAAATAACGTGTGTTAATTATTTAGACATAATATCTTTAAAGGTCTTGCAACTTCTCTTTCATAAAGTTTATAGTTATTTCACTAAGATTTGAGGTCTTTGACAAAATAAACGATGACATTTGACTGTCGACCCTTCGTCAGCCATGCCTGTTATGTTGTCTATAATAACGTTGAGTTAGTTGAAATGCACGAGTGGCCGAACTGAAGTCCTGCAACCAGGTTCCAAACTCTAGTGTGAAATGATATCATGTTTTAATTGGCAGTGTTTATTAGAATATTCGAGGCAATCAGAACCTGTGCCGATCTGAAGCGAGCATGATGATCTAAATTAATTACAAAAATGTACCCTTTGGTTTGGATTTGGTGATTCGGGTTCATATGGGTCCTTTCAGAACCCCGACAACAACACACACGCACACACGCACGCACACGCACGCACACGCACGCACGCACGCACACGCACGCACACGCACGCACGCACGCACACGCACGCACACGCACGCACGCACGCGCGCACGCACACACACACACACACACACGCACACAGAGTATACTTCAAATACTTTTGCTTCCAAGCGATTTTGTGCAACGTGCAAGCATGCTGTAACTGTCCCAACCGACTCAAAGCACTCCCCCCCCTCACCCCCTATCTGGTTTTGATCACTCTTCCTCTCTCTTCCTCTCTCTTCCTCTCTCTCTCTCTCTTCTCTCTATTCCTCTCTCTTCCTCTCTCTTCCTCTCTCTCTCTCTTCCTCTCTCTTCCTCTCTCTTCCTCTCTCTTCCTCTCTCTTCCTCTCTCTTCCTCTCTCTTCCTCTCTCTTCCTCTCTCTTCCTCTCTTCTCTTCCTCTCTCTCTCTCTCTCTTCCTCTCTCTTCCTCTCTCTTCCTCTCTCTTCCTCTCTCTTCCTCTCTCTTCCTCTCTCTTCCTCTCTCTCTCTCTCTCTCTGTCTGTTTCTCATTGTGAGGGAATGTGGCGTCTGTCTCATTGTCACAGACGCTGGGAAACAAGACGCCTCCTCATCACCCTCATCCTCTCTCTCACACTCACACACACACACAACACACACACACACACACACACACAAACACACACACACACACACACACACACACACACACACACACACACACACACACACACACACACACACACTGCACAGACATGGGTTATTGACTTATTCATGCATGGGTTTGTTTCGGGGCAGAGCTCCTGTCTGCCAGTCTGACAGACCCTGTGAACCCTGGAGAATCCACACACACACACACACACACACACACACACACACACACACACACACACACACACACACACACACACACACACACACACACACACACACACACACACACACCCACCCACACACACACACCCACACACACACACACACACACACACACAACACACACACACACACACACACACACACACACACACACACACACACACACACACACCCTTGAGTCCCCCTCTTCATAATCTGAGCATGGCACACACTTTCTTTGATTTCTAATGACATGTTATCGCTGGCATGTATGTTCAATGTTCTCCCGTTGAGCACCATGTATCTCTGGCATGTATGTTCAATGTTCTCCCGTATCACCATGTATCTCTGGCATGTATGTTCAATGTTCTCCCGTTGTGCACCATGTATCTCTGGCATGTATGTTCAATGTTCTCCCGTATCACCATGTATCTCTGGCATGTATGTTCAATGTTCTCCGTTGTGCACCATGTATCTCTGGCATGTATGTTCAATGTTCTCCCGTATCACCATGTATCTCTGGCATGTATGTTCAATGTTCTCCCGTATCACCATGTATCTCTGGCATGTATGTTCAATGTTCTCACGTTGTGCACCATGTATCTCTGGCATGTATGTTCAATGTTCTCCGTGTGCACCATGTATCTCTGGCATGTATGTTCAATGTTCTCCCGTATCACCATGTATCTCTGGCATGTATGTTCAATGTTCTCACGTTGTGCACCATGTATCTCTGGCATGTATGTTCAATGTTCTCACGTTGTGCACCATGTATCTCTGGCATGTATGTTCAATGTTCTCCCGTTGTGCACCATGTATCTCTGGCATGTATGTTCAATGTTCTCCGTTGTGCACCATGTATCTCTGGCATGTATGTTCAATGTTCTCCGTATCACCATGTATCTCTGGCATGTATGTTCAATGTTCTCCGTTGTGCACCATGTATCTCTGGCATGTATGTTCAATGTTCTCCGTTGTGCACCATGTATCTCTGGCATGTATGTTCAATGTTCTCCCGTTGTGCACCATGTATCTCTGGCATGTATGTCCAATGTTCTCCGTTGTGCACCATGTATCTCTGGCATGTAGTTCAATGTTCTCCCGTTGTGCACCATGTATCTCTGGCATGTATGTTCAATGTTCTCCCGTTGTGCACCATGTATCTCTGGCATGTATGTTCAATGTTCTCCGTTGTGCACCATGTATCGCTGGCATGTATGTTCAATGTTCTCCCGTTGAGCACCATGTATCTCTGGCATGTATGTTCAATGTTCTCCCGTATCACCATGTATCTCTGGCATGTATGTTCAATGTTCTCACGTTGTGCACCATGTATCTCTGGCATGTATGTTCAATGTTCTCCCGTTGTGCACCATGTATCTCTGGCATGTATGTTCAATGTTCTCCGTTGTGCACCATGTATCGCTGGCATGTATGTTCAATGTTCTCCCGTTGAGCACCATGTATCTCTGGCATGTATGTTCAATGTTCTCCCGTATCACCATGTATCTCTGGCATGTATGTTCAATGTTCTCCGTTGTGCACCATGTATCTCTGGCATGTATGTTCAATGTTCTCCCGTTGTGCACCATGTATCTCTTGGCATGTATGTCAATGTTCTCCCGTATCACCATGTATCTCTGGCATGTATGTTCAATGTTCTCCGTTGGCACCATGTATCTCTGGCATGTATGTTCAATGTTCTTCCCGTATCACATGTATCTCTGGCATGTATGTTCAATGTTCTCCCGTATCACCATGTATCTCTGGCATGTATGTTCAATGTTCTCACGTTGTGCACCATGTATCTCTGGCATGTATGTTCAATGTTCTCCCGTTGTGCACCATGTATCTCTGGCATGTATGTTCAATGTTCTCCCGTATCACCATGTATCTCTGGCATGTATGTTCAATGTTCTCACGTTGTGCACCATGTATCTCTGGCATGTATGTTCAATGTTCTCACGTTGTGCACCATGTATCTCTGGCATGTATGTTCAATGTTCTCGTTGTGCACCATGTATCTCTGGCATGTATGTTCAATGTTCTCCGTTGTGCACCATGTATCTCTGGCATGTATGTTCAATGTTCTCCCGTATCACCATGTATCTCTGGCATGTATGTTCAATGTTCTCCCGTTGTGCACCATGTATCTCTGGCATGTATGTTCAATGTTCTCCGTTGTGCACATGTATCTCTGGCATGTATGTTCAATGTTTCTCCCGTTGTGCACCATGTATCTCTGGCATGTATGTCCAATGTTCTCCGTTGTGCACCATGTATCTCTGGCATGTATGTTTCAATGTTCTCCCGTTGTGCACCATGTATCTCTGGCATGTATGTTCAATGTTCTCCGTTGTGCACCATGTATCTCTGGCATGTATGTTCAATGTTCTCCGTTGTGCACCATGTATCTCTGGCATGTATGTTCAATGTTCTCCCGTATCACCATGTATCTCTGGCATGTATGTTCAATGTTCTCCCGTTGTGCCATGTATCTCTGGCATGTATGTTCAATGTTCTCCCGTTGTGCACCATGTATCTCTGGCATGTATGTTCAATGTTCTCCCGTTGTGCACCATGTATCTCTGGCATGTATGTTCAATGTTCTCCGTTGTGCACCATGTATCTCTGGCATGTATGTTCAATGTTCTCACGTTGTGCACCATGTATCTCTGGCATGTATGTTCAATGTTCTCCCGTGTGCACCATGTATCTCTGGCATGTATGTTCAATGTTCTCCGTTGTGCACCATGTATCTCTGGCATGTATGTTCAATGTTCTCCCGTTGTGCACCATGTATCTCTGGCATGTATGTTCAATGTTCTCCGTTGTGCACCATGTATCTCTGGCATGTATGTTCAATGTTCTCCGTTGTGCACCATTATCTCTGGCATGTATGTTCAATGTTCTCCCGTTGTGCACCATGTATCTCTGGCATGTATGTTCAATGTTCTCCGTTGTGCACCATGTATCTCTGGCATGTATGTTCAATGTTCTCCCGTTGAGCACCATGTATCGCTGAGTTCTTATTTTGTATTATATTTGTTCTTATTTGGTTGTTGTAGCAACTTGTACAAAACGTCTTAGCAATACTATGTTTATTGACATGGTCATAAAGCTCTTTTGAATTTGAGTTCTCAGAGGAATCTGGGTTTCTCCTCCAACGTTTCCCCCCCTCCTCTTCCTCCCCTCTCCGTCTCCATCGTTTCCCCCCTCCTCTTCGTCCTCTCTCCTCCTCCTCCTCCTCCGTCTCCATCGTTTCCCCTCCTCCTCTTCGTCCCCTCCTCCTCCTCCTCCTCCGTCTCCATCGTTTCCCCCTCTCCTCTTCGTCCTCTCCTCCTCCTCCGTCTCCATCGTGTCCCTCCCCTCTTCACTTTCTCTTTGCTGGGGAGAAGGGGAAGGTATGCCCACATTTCCCCAGAACAAAGACAGCCCAATTAAGTCAGTTTGAGTTAAGGTCTGTGTGGCAGAGGGATCGGAAGCGAGGAAACTGAGAAGCGGCGGCGGAGCTAACATACGAGTCTAACGAACAGGAAAAGAGGCGGTAAAAAATGAAGAAGAGGAATAAAATAAAATAAAAGAGGAACGCGAGTCACTTTGTAGCGGAAGCGGGTCGTCTTCGTTTTTAGCTCCTCAATGGGAGGCTATGAAATATTAATAACTGCTCCAGCCATATACTTCAGAGGCCTCTGGTAACACGTCTAATGAGACGCTGCTCATGAATTGCTAATGGAGATGCTGGAATGTGTGTTTCTGTGTGTGTGTGTTGTGTGTGTGTGTGTGTGTGTGTGTGTGTGTGTGTGGTGTGTGTGTGTGGTGTGTGTGTGTGTGTGTGTGTGTGTGTGTGTGTGTGTGTGTGTGTGTGTGTGTGTGTGTGTGTGTGTGTGTGTGTGGTGTGTGTGTGTGTGTGTGTGTGTGTGTGTGTGTGGGGGGGGGGGTCAAGCTGGTAGATGAGGGTGGAGTGTAACAGAGCTTTCAGTTTTTCAAAGAGTCGACGGGAAACTTCATCAGATGCTTGAAGGTGCTCCTCCTGCACATCTGAGCGCCGACGCGTTGTCTTGAACTGAGGAGCGCTAACTGAGCTGGAAATCGTTCTGCTAATTGAAGCAAAAATGGAAATGGGTTTCGTGTTTTCCACTGGGTTTTATTTGTGGGTGACAATCTAGCTTTTATTCGTGCTTAAAGTTGCATGAGTGTTTGAAGGGCAGGTGCTACAGGAAGCACTGGATGCTGCCGCTAATCACCTGTGACTATCAAAATAAGAGATATCTATAACTTGTTTAATAAAACGTTATCAGTGTTTGTGCCGTCTGTTCATTCAAGTGTTATTCATCCATAAAGTTTTCTCTTTTATCCCTCTGACTTAAGTTACATGCGTATCTAAAGCAATGTACATAAGTTACGTAGCACACACTCATTCTCACACAGTTTCCATTGACTGTCTTCGATACGCAAGATAACGTAGACGTGACAAACCGCGTACATAAGAAACTCAAACTAGGAGGCACTCTTTTTGTTCCCTAAGTTACGCACTGAACAAACGACTTATGTATGTGATGTAAGAAATGTTCTTATTCAAATACAAATAAGGCTGAGCACTGCAGGGGTCGCTCGTGTTGCTGGACAAAAAAAAAACGCATTCAAAATCAATAAATAACTTATTTACACGAAAAATGTTAAGAGCATATGTTGGACCTAATCTGTAAAGTATTATTAATGGTTAAATAAAGTCATTAGATATTACCTCCAAACCGTTTTAAGTGTCCGAGAGTAGAGTTACGTGAACGGCCAATTTTCCCATTTTCCAGGATTCTAATTTTTGTCTCAGATTCTTGCTATTGAAAAGGAACAACTCTACATTTGGGTCTAGATTCGGTCATTCTCATACATCATTTCACCATACATTTCTCCCTTTCCCTCAATTTCTCAACCCTCCCTCTCCACTACAGCCGCTCTGCTCTCATGTTGGTCTGCAGCCCAGATATTTGGAGTACCTGGCCGAGTCTCTAATCTCTCCGAGGCTTGTGTAAGCGCGGCTGAGTTTAGTCGCCGGGCAGAGCCATCAGCTGGGGAAGTGTGTGTGTGTGTGTGTGTGTGTGTGTGTGTGGTGTGTGTGTGTGTGTGTGTGTGTGGTGTGTGGTGTGTGTGTGGTGTATGTGTGTGTGTGTGTGTGTGTGTGTGTGTGTATGCAGAGATGGGGGGGCGTACTGAGGGGAGCCCGGGGGGGTCGCCCTGCATCACAGTGTTGCTTACTGACCTAATTTCCTCCCTCCTGAAACTCCCCTGGCAGAGCGCCGATGTGAGGACGCTCTGCACGCTCAGATACATTCACAGAAAGATCCTGATATGTAATAGATTGATTAAAGGCCTTATCAATGCCACAAAATGGGAGTAAATTACCCCGAATTGGTTTAAATAAGCTATTTTTGGATCAGATTTCCAGATGATGGACTGTTTATTATTAGCAAGGGCCAATTAGCAATGAGGAGCAACAGCAGAGGGAGATCTAATGTGTGCTGGTGAAAAGAAATAAATAGAGTTTCAGTTAGAAAGTAGGCTTCATGTCCACAAGCTGCAGTTTGGAGGTGTGGCTGAATATGTGGAGTGGATACGATTTACGCACCATCTCAGTTCTGCTCGTGTGTGCAAAACACATTGAATGTTCCTTGGGTAATAAAACCTACTAGCAGGTTTTATTCAATTCAATTCAAGTTTATTTATATCCCAAAATCACAAATCATATCTGTCTCAGAGGGCTTCACAAGTCAACAAACACAATGTAAAACAATGTAAAACAACATTGCAATCAAAACAATAATAATAATACAATCTGAATCCCTGCATCAGGGCGTTGTGAATCCAACGTATGAATTGCAAAGATGCAAAAATAATTTGAGAATCAGATTTGTTTCTTTACGACGGGTGGAAGAGAATACAATTTGTGTTTTTCAGAATGCAGAAATATAGGATGTCAGATATTTTCTGCAAATGCTAAGCGATAAGAATTTATTTATCTCTTGTGAAAAATCCACATGTCGCGTCAATCAATCCTCTGTTTAGTCTACACGAACGGTAACATCTTACTTAAAGTACCCGCATTTAGCATTTATACGCAGTATATAAACATTAATTAACATATTTATAAGACACTATAATAAAGTTGTTACCATAAATGAGTGTTTATTAATTAACTGTCAAAACGATGACTCTTTATGTGGATCAGTAAAGGCTGCTGTATGAACAGATAATGAAGTGACACACTACCTTCCCTTTGGGAGGCATCCACATGAGATCAATGCACTTTAATGTATATTATACTTTGCTATAAAGTGTAATCAATAACTGCTTAAGTGTTCGCATTAAAACATCATCAAATATAGAAAAATGCTGAGCACGATCTCCAAAACCTACGATCACATCTTTTCAACCAGATACCTAAAGCAGTATTTTGTACCCTACTCTCCAAATCATCGAGTCAGACACTCTGTTTATTCTCTGTCCCCTCTGCAATGTATTGTCAGGAGAGCGTTCGTGTTCGAAGCCCCAACTGGAATACCTGCTGCTATTAGATCTCTGGCATCGTTGGGTTTAAACATTATCATCTCACTTTCAACTGCTCTGCACTGGTTATTGATGAAGCTGATCTGCTCGACTGTCTCTCAAATTGTAATGATTGTACTGATTGTACTGATTGTACTTGAATGTTACTTAACAGACTGATTGTTTATGTATGTCTGTAAGTTGTTGCTATTGTCGGGACCCCCTTGAAAACGAGATGGTGCATCTCAAGGGGTTTATCCCAATAACTAACATGTCTATATAAAGCTAAGTGTATTTAGATGTCCTTGTATTTGAGTGGAGAAAAGGGGCAAGTCCTGAAATGTAAGAAGCTGGGTTTAGTTATTATGAGGGGTTTCATTATCTATTCTTAAAACAGTCCAAAGTCAAACTGCAAACTGTCTTTTGGAAACTTTTCCCACTCATCACATCATGTCCTCATTACGAGACATTTAACAAGCTTATCGTGTCAAACCTGCATCATTATTCAAATGACTAACACACTCCCATCTCTATTTATTACATCATTTCGTTATAAGCAGTAAAAGTTTTCTGCCTGCAGCAAAACCCTTCTGCAGGAGCCTCAGTGAGATGTTTCCATTCAGCCTGGATGTTCATTTGCATACAAATGCACGGCTGGGGAGTGTGCAGGGTGCTATGGAATATCAGGTGATGTATATGGATAGTGTTAGCTCTATGTGTGCGTCTGTCAGCTGCTCCACATGTATGACCGCTGACATGTGACTGAACAAATGGGCGTGATTTGTTTGTGTGGATCATTCTCGCAAGACGGCGTGCACGGTGCATGTGTGTCGCATATGCATAGAAAATATGTAGGAGTTCATTACTGTGTGTGTGTGTGTGTGTGTGTGTGTGTGTGTGTGTGTGTGTGTTGTGTTGTGTGTGTGTGTGGGTGTGTGTGTGTGTGTGTGTGTGTGTGTGTGTGTGTGTGTGTGTGTGTGTGTGTGTGTGTGTGTGTTGTGTGTGGTGTGTGTGGTGTGTGTGTGTGTGTGTGTGTGTGTGTGTGTGGAGTGTTTCTGCATGAGTGGGCTGTCAGTGGGCATCAGTCAGCCAGGCAGGCGGAGCAGATCATTAGAGAGACGGAGAGGGAGGGGGGGGAGGGGGGGGGGAGGGGGAGAGCAGGGACAGAGCGGAGGAAAGGCCTCGGCGCTGTGTCTTTAATATCCGTTGACTGCGAGGATGACACAGAAAGTCACGCAACCATCATCCTGTCCTCCCATCGGCTTCATCACTGCCGTCATATCTGATGATATATCGAGAGGGAAGCTGAGAATTGGCTTTTCTTATCATGATCATGTCAATACAGTGATGACGTATTTTTGTAGTTAGCATTTCCCTCAACAAAAAGCAATTGGATTTTAGACTTTTGCAGAAAATAATCTCAACGTTTATGAAACTAACACCACTTGAAAAGCTAACGTTGGGCTATAAAGGAACTACAGCACGGTCACATGACTTCACGTCTCCACCGCTAAGCTAAAGGTGGCTAATGTTGGGCTATAAAGGAACTACAGCACGGTCACATGACTTCACGTCACCACCGCTAAGCTAAAGGTGGCTAATGTTGGGCTATAAAGGAACTACAGCACGGTCACATGACTTCACGTCCACCACAGCTAAGCTAAAGGTGGCTAATGTTGGGCTATAAAGGAACTACAGCACGGTCACATGACTTCACGTCACCACCGCTAAGCTAAAGGCGGCTAATGTTGGGCTATAAAGGAACTACAGCACGGTCACATGACTTCACGTCACCACCGCTAAGCTAAAGGCGGCTAATGTTGGGCTATAAAGGAACTACAGCACGGTCACATGACTTCACGTCACCACCGCTAAGCTAAAGGTGGCTAATGTTGGGCTATAAAGGAACTACAGCACGGTCACATGACTTCACGTCACCACCGCTAAGCTAAAGGTGGCTAATGTTGGGCTATAAAGGAACTACAGCACGGTCACATGACTTCACGTCACCACCGCTAAGCTAAAGTTGGCTAATGTTGGGCTATAAAGGAACTACAGCACGTCACATGACTTCACGTCACCACCGCTAAGCTAAAGGAGGCTAATGTTGGGCTATAAAGGAACTACAGCACGGTCACATGACTTCACGTCACCACCGCTAAGCTAAAGGTGGCTAATGTTGGGCTATAAAGGAACTACAGCACGGTCACATGACTTCACGTCACCACAGCTAAGCTAAAGGTGGCTAATGTTGGGCTATAAAGGAACTACAGCACGGTCACATGACTTCACGTCACCACCGCTAAGCTAAAGGCGGCTAATGTTGGGCTATAAAGGAACTACAGCACGGTCACATGACTTCACGTCACCACCGCTAAGCTAAAGGCGGCTAATGTTGGGCTATAAAGGAACTACAGCACGGTCACATGACTTCACGTCACCACCGCTAAGCTAAAGGTGGCTAATGTTGGGCTATAAAGGAACTACAGCACGGTCACATGACTTCACGTCACCACCGCTAAGCTAAAGGTGGCTAATGTTGGGCTATAAAGGAACTACAGCACGGTCACATGACTTCACGTCACCACCGCTAAGCTAAAGGTGGCTAATGTTGGGCTATAAAGGAACTACAGCACGATCACATGACTTCACGTCACCACCGCTAAGCTAAAGGTGGCTAATGTTGGGCTATAAAGGAACTACAGCACGGTCACATGACTTCACGTCACCACCGCTAAGCTAAAGGCGGCTAATGTTGGGCTATAAAGGAACTACAGCACGGTCACATGACTTCACGTCACCACCGCTAAGCTAAAGGGCTAATGTTGGGCTATAAAGGAACTACAGCACGGTCACATGACTTCACGTCACCACCGCTAAGCTAAAGGTGGCTAATGTTGGGCTATAAAGGAACTACAGCACGGTCACATGACTTCACGTCCACCGCTAAGCTAAAGGGGCTAATGTTGGGCTATAAAGGAACTACAGCACGGTCACATGACTTCACGTCACCACCGCTAAGCTAAAGGAGCTAATGTTGGGCTATAAAGGAACTACAGCACGATCACATGACTTCACGTCACCACCGCTAAGCTAAAGGTGGCTAATGTTGGGCTATAAAGGAACTACAGCACGGTCACATGACTTCACGTCACCACCGCTAAGCTAAAGGTGGCTAATGTTGGGCTATAAAGGAACTACAGCACGGTCACATGACTTCACATCACCACCGCTAAGCTAAAGGAGGCTAATGTTGGGCTATAAAAGAACTACAGCACGGTCACATGACTTCACGTCACCACCGCTAAGCTAAAGGTGGCTAATGTTGGGCTATAAAGGAACTACAGCACGGTCACATGACTTCATGTCTCCACCGCTAAGCTAAAGGTGGCTAATGTTGGGCTATAAAGGAACTACAGCACGGTCACATGACTTCACGTCACCACCGCTAAGCTAAAGGTGGCTAATGTTGGGCTATAAAGGAACTACAGCACGGTCACATGACTTCACGTCACCACCGCTAAGCTAAAGGTGGCTAATGTTGGGCTATAAAGGAACTACAGCACGGTCACATGACTTCACATCACCACCGCTAAGCTAAAGGAGGCTAATGTTGGGCTATAAAGAACTACAGCACGGTCACATGACTTCACGTCACCACCGCTAAGCTAAAGGTGGCTAATGTTGGGCTATAAAGGAACTACAGCACGGTCACATGACTTCACGTCACCACCGCTAAGCTAAAGTTGGCTAATGTTGGGCTATAAAGGAACTACAGCACGGTCACATGACTCATGTCTCATTGGGCATTTCAACTCAACCTTAAACTAACTTTCAGCTGTGAAAGTCTTATTATTTTATAAATTGTGTAGAAGTATAAAAGTGATTTAATGGAAATACTCCAACTCAATAGTTTAAATGTGCTTAGCTTCTCTCCCCGGCTGCTGAGCCTGGTGTAAAATAAAATGATATTCAGAGTCAGAGTTTCAGCGGCTTGTCGTCGTTGTTGTTAAACACGAGCGCGAGGTGATATTTTATTTGTTAGCACGTCTTGCGATCCTGTTAATTTACAGATAACACATGATAATAGATTCTCATGTGACATTTGATCAGATTACACAAATATGCTTCATCTCCCATCTCGTCACAAGCCTGTTTGGATAATGAACCTGCTGAAATACATACAAGGTGTTTTTAAAACATTTTGGCAGGTTGTTTTTTGTACTGAGGCTCAGTGAGAAAATGTCTTTAATTGGCTTTGTTATGAATAAGGTAACATTAATATACTGGGATCATAGTAGGCTCGTATTATTTATATAATAGGACACATATCAGCGAATTACTCAATACATTTACTTCAATACTTTACTTTCTTTAATACTACTTTTTTATTCGATGTCAATACATTTCAGATGAATACAAATCGAGATTAAACCAACGAAACATTAATATTTCATTAAATCTGAGGCCGTTTTCTGCTAAATGAATACTTTTCGCTGTTAATTCTTCTGTTCTTGTAATTCAATTAGATAATGAATGTTGGACTCTTACTTGTATTGCAGTATTTGACATTAATGTATTTATATTCTACATTTTTAGAGCTTAAAGGTGGGGTAGGTAATTTTGAGAAACCAGCTCGAGATCGCTAGAATTTGAAAATACACACAGAAAATCTTCCCTTCCTCACAGAGCCCCTCCTCCAACACACACGAACGCGCACATGACCAATGAGGGCACAGATAAGTTTGTGCACAGATGGAAGGCTGACAGGCAGGTAGGCCATCCAGTTATTTTAGCCGGGCCGGCTCAGATGATTGGTCGTGCTTTTTACAGTACACGGCTTCCACAGATGATATTTATTTATGGATTTTTGTCAAAGCACTTCAGATATTCATTGCTATCAGGATGTTAAGAGCATTCCATGGAATATAACAACAAGTGTATCTCCAGCCGGTTTCTCAAACTTACCTACCCCACCTTTAAGTCCCTTTCAGACTAGACTTTGCATCAAAGAGAATGCATCTCTGAAGCTTAAACCATTAAACAACTGTTACAATAAAGGTACAATTATCAAATATATCACAAACATTCTTAAACGATAATTATTTGTGTATCAGAACAGAAAAATGTACGGACACTAGTTTTTCTGCAAAAGATTACTTCTATTCTTTTAACTTTTGGTACATTTTGCCAACATTTGGCAGCATTTTGACCCTAATGTGGTTCTTTGACCCTTTTATCCAAAGTGAAACAAACTCAAGAATCTGCAGGTCCATGAACTTGAAATGAGCCAAACTTAATGTAGTAATATGTAAAGTATCTGAGTACTTCGTCCACCTCTGACGCTCAGTAACTATCTTTACCTTTCCTCCGTCCTCTCACTGAAGACCTTGTTTAATCCCGCTCTCCTCCACTTCCCATGTTTTGCATGTTTACCCTTTCATCGCGCGCCAGCTGGGCTCATAACTCATGTTTTAGTGCTGCGTCTCGTGGTGACCACCTTCCACTCAACAACACCATTAAACAGGCAGATTAATGCAGCCATTAAATCCACACATCGACTGCGTGGCTCTCATCAAAGCCCGTATATATGACGAGCGCGATCAGGGATTTGATGAAGTCAGACTTTCACGGGCCCGTAAATCAGAGATTGGAGGAGAAATCTAACACTTCACAAGGTGGAGGCTGACAATCAGGGACAGATACTGGACACACGAGACAAACACAGATAGGGTCCTTTATAAACTCCAGTTACAGAAACACTGAGTTGTTGATATGATTACTTACGTGAGCCAAGGAAGTCATGTTTTTGGTTTGTCTAAAAACGAATGCTCTGATTTGCATGACACTTGGTGGAAAAGTGTATCATAGGGGAAAGAAGAACTCATCACATGTTGGAGCAGATCAGATTAACAATACACTAATTAATGTGGAAAGTCGATGAAAGTCAAAAGGCAAAACGACAACTTTGAAAGTCGGAAAAATGTGGGTAGTTAGAGGCTGACAATGAGGGACAGATACTAGACACACAAAGATTGACAGGAAATGTACTTTGTACTCTAGTAACAGAAAACAGGGACTTTGACCGGACAGTTTACATGATAACTTTCATCATATGCAGCAAAGAGGTCATGTTTTTTTGACTGTCTGTTTAAAAAATACTTTCCTGATTTGCATGAAACTCGCTGGAAAAGTGTATCATCACCAAAAGTGTCTGGTCAGTTGATAACTTTTATCATTGCCACTAAAGGTCATGTTTTCTGCTTTCTGTCTCTCTGCAGGATTGCTGAAAAACTAAAAAGCCTGATGAAACGTTGTGGAAGGATGTGGCATGGGGCAAAGACAACCCATGATTGTTTTCAGCCGTTCTGAATCATCCTGTGTGAGAGAGGGCATCTGAGTGGAGTCCGATTTTAGTTTCTGACGAGGGAAATCCCCTCAAAAATCCCCTCAGGTCAAAACAACAACTCAGAAAGTTGGGGAACATTGCGGTGCTTGAGTTGACATCAAGTTAATCAGAAACATGGAGGACAAAAGTACATATTAGCTTCATGTGCAATAAAACACAACAATAGTATCCTTGTGTTTTCCTCATTACACCTGAAAGCTTATGGACTAACAACTATCCAAAACGTACACATGTTCACAATCTTTTCACGTACCCCTTCATGTTTTTAACTTTATAAATACTTCTTGTTTTGTCCATTAAAGTCTCCGCATGCCACAGGTGTGACTCACTCTCAGAGCCTCAGCTGCACATCGAGGCGTCTCTCAATGATTTCACCTTTTAGAGAGTATTTTTATTTAAAAAGCGTTCAGTCCTGAGAGATGAGGGTCTGCTCCGTGGAGAGATGAGGGTCTGCTCCGTGGAGAGATGGGGTCTGCTCCGTGGAGAGATGAGGGTCTGCTCCGTGGAGAGATGAGGGTCTGCTCCGTGGGACAATAATAAATAAATCAGACCTTTTTCCAGCGGTGACCAAACACACAGAAGACCTTATGCTAAGCTAGGTCCTGCCGGCCACGACTGAAATATTATCCTCATAAAAACGTTGAAGCACATTTTCTCTCACGACAATAAAGAAGTTCATCTATTTTCTCTCACTATAATACAGAAAGAAATCTAAGTCTAATAAATACCGCCAGACTATTGTGGATTTTTCTACGGGTTTAATCTATGGCAGCAGATTAGAATTTCTATCGAAGCAAGATGAACGAGGTTGACGAGACAGAGTTTAGATTACATAGGAATGAGGCGGGAAGGGGGGGAAGGGGGAGGAAGAGGAGGAGGGGGGAGGAAGACAAGGGGTGAGGAAGAGGAGGAGGGGGGAGGAAGACAAGGGGTGAGGAAGAGGAGGAGGGGGAGACGAGTCTGGAGTTTATTCGGGGCCGTCAGACGTCACATGTGCAGAATGCTAAACGCCAAGCTCTGAATCCTGACCTATTTTCATCAAACTGACACCGAGAGGCAGTCCTTCTAACCTCTCCTGGACCACACACACACAACACACACACACACACACACACACACACACACACACACACACACACACACACACACACACACACACACACACACACACACACACACGCATTACACAGTCTGTACATGCCGTAATGTAAATCTGCTTAATGCAGATTAATAGCGTTTGATTAATAATCTCCAAAATGAGTGGATTGAATTATTTCCACTCCACTTGAGAGGCTTTTATTGTAATTTGTCCAAATATGCCGTTAGCCTGATGAATATTCATGAGGGGAGATACTCCTCCCTGACCCGTCTTTTGTGATAACAATAGACTCTTTATTTTTAATGAAATCGTTAGCAGACACCTTCCCGACTTCTTAAACAGACTTTCTTTGCATATAACTCCGGCTCTTAAGAAACTGATGGCGTTCATTTCCAACTGGCTTTTATCAGCTATGATCAAAGTGCCATTACAGACACCTTTAATGATGCAAATGGATGAAATTGCCAGAGAATGAATGTGACTTGATTGATGCCGAACATCACCTGAACATGAGTGAACTTCACTGAGAACAATGTGCATTAAGGGTGATTGATAGAACTGTACAATGATGGAGTGTGTCTGTTACCTTCTGCAAACGTTTCACCTTTCTCTGCATCTTCAGCTGCACATAAATTATTGTTTCCATCCATTGTATATCTCACAAGCTGCTTGAGGACACTTTTATGAATTCACCCACTCATTGAACTTCATGCAAAGATGGTTTTGTATTTTTAACCTCAGAAACTCAGACTGGTGCCAGTCAGATTCACCAGAGTCTGTTTCTAATAGATACCAATTATTCTTGAGATTTGACATTTGGCACAATCAGCTCTGCAAAGATACCTGTTGTAATCTATTTGATTACTAATGCAATTACTACCTAGAAGGGCACTTGGAGAGCGCAGCCAAATGAGGCTCACACTGTGATTCGGATCCGGTCCAAATGTAATGGATGTGTCCTTGGCCCTTTCTAAACCCATCCTCAAAGTTTCATGAAATTGGACCCGTAGTTTCTTCGTTATCCTGACAGACAAACTCATTCTCAGAGTTTACCGAAAAGTAAAAATAAGACATCTACCTTTGACCTTATTCAAACTAAGAATATCAAGTCCATTGAGCTGGATTTCCACATTGTCCTGCTGTCTTTGGTCGAGCAAATCTCTTTAGTTTAGTTACAGGGAACGAAGTCATGAAGTCTGGGAAACGATTGGATCACTTTAGACCTCCATGTCCACACAGATACATATTCTACACACTTTTATAAAGTAGAGCTCTGCTAACTGCTATGAAGCTCCTCAGTCAAAAAGAGAAGGTTTTTTGTTTAAGTGAAAGGCTATATAAAGGAACTACAGCACGGTCACATGACTTCACGTCACCACCGCTAAGCTAAAGGTGGCTAATGTTGGGCTATAAAGGAACTACAGCACGGTCACATGACTTCACGTCACCACCGCTAAGCTAAAGGTGGCTAATGTTGGGCTATAAAGGAACTACAGCACGGTCACATGACTTCACGTCACCACCGCTAAGCTAAAGGTGGCTAATGGGCTATAAAGGAACTACAGCACGGTCACATGACTTCACGTCACCACCGCTAAGCTAAAGGTGGCTAATGTTGGGCTATAAAGGAACTACAGCACGGTCACATGACTTCACGTCACCACCGCTAAGCTAAAGGTGGCTAATGTTGGGCTATAAAGGAACTACAGCACGGTCACATGACTTCACGTCACCACCGCTAAGCTAAAGGTGGCTAATGTTGGGCTATAAAGGAACTACAGCACGGTCACATGACTTCACGTCACCACCGCTAAGCTAAAGGAGGCTAATGTTGGGCTATAAAGGAACTACAGCACGGTCACATGACTTCACGTCACCACCGCTAAGCTAAAGGTGGCTAATGTTGGGCTATAAAGGAACTACAGCACGGTCACATGACTTCACGTCACCACCGCTAAGCTAAAGGTGGCTAATGTTGGGCTATAAAGGAACTACAGCACGGTCACATGACTTCACGTCACCACCGCTAAGCTAAAGGTGGCTAATGTTGAGCTATAAAGGAACTACAGCACGGTCACATGACTTCACGTCACCACCGCTAAGCTAAAGGAGGCTAATGTTGGGCTGTAAAGGAACTACAGCACGGTCACATGACTTCACGTCACCACCGCTAAGCTAAAGGTGGCTAATGTTGAGCTATAAAGGAACTACAGCACGGTCACATGACTTCACGTCACCACCGCTAAGCTAAAGGAGGCTAATGTTGGGCTGTAAAGGAACTACAGCACGGTCACATGACTTCACGTCACCACCGCTAAGCTAAAGGTGGCTAATGTTGGGCTATAAAGGAACTACAGCACGGTCACATGACTTCACGTCACCACCGCTAAGCTAAAGGAGGCTAATGTTGGGCTGTAAAGGAACTACAGCACGGTCACATGACTTCACATCACCACCGCTAAGCTAAAGGTGGCTAATGTTGGGCTATAAAGGAACTACAGCACGGTCACATGACTTCACATCACCACCGCTAAGCTAAAGGAGGCTAATGTTGGGCTGTAAAGGAACTACAGCACGGTCACATGACTTCACGTCACCACCGCTAAGCTAAAGGTGGCTAATGTTGGGCTATAAAGGAACTACAGCACGGTCACATGACTTCACGTCACCACCGCTAAGCTAAAGGTGGCTAATGTTGGGCTATAAAGGAACTACAGCACGGTCACATGACTTCACGTCACCACCGCTAAGCTAAAGGTGGCTAATGTTGGGCTATAAAGGAACTACAGCACGGTCACATGACTTCACGTCACCACCGCTAAGCTAAAGGTGGCTAATGTTGAGCTATAAAGGAACTACAGCACGGTCACATGACTTCACGTCACCACCGCTAAGCTAAAGGAGGCTAATGTTGGGCTGTAAAGGAACTACAGCACGGTCACATGACTTCACGTCACCACCGCTAAGCTAAAGGGGCTAATGTTGGGCTATAAAGGAACTACAGCACGGTCACATGACTTCACGTCACCACCGCTAAGCTAAAGGTGGCTAATGTTGGGCTATAAAGGAACTACAGCACGGTCACATGACTTCACGTCACCACCGCTAAGCTAAAGGTGGCTAATGTTGGGCTATAAAGGAACTACAGCACGGTCACATGACTTCACGTCACCACCGCTAAGCTAAAGGTGGCTAATGTTGGGCTATAAAGGAACTACAGCACGGTCACATGACTTCACGTCACCACCGCTAAGCTAAAGGTGGCTAATGTTGGGCTATAAAGGAACTACAGCACGGTCACATGACTTCACGTCACCACCGCTAAGCTAAAGGTGGCTAATGTTGGGCTATAAAGGAACTACAGCACGGTCACATGACATGACAACTCTTTAGAAAAGTCTGCAGCCTTGAAAACCAGGAAAAGACAACACGTACAATTTTACCATATCCAAATCTAAGAAGATCTAGTGTTTTATCACGGTATGATATGATATATTGCCTAGCCCTAGTCTGTGTGTATGTGTATGTGTATGTGTGTGTGTGTGTGTGTATGTGTGTGTGTGTGTGTGTGTGTGTGTGTGTGTGTGTGTGTGTGTGTGTGTGTGTGGGTGTGTGTGTGTGTGTGTGTGTGTGTGTGTGTGTGTGTGGTGTGTGTGTGTGTGTGTTGTGTGTGTGTGTGTGGTGTGTGTGTGTGTCTGAGAGGCACATCCTGCCTGCAATTAAGGTGGAATCAGAGAGAGATCTGCGCTGCCTTGATAATGAGCCTCATCTGAATTATTAACTAGAGCTGTACCCCCGGACCTGGACTCCCATCAGGCTTTGCTGCACAACAAGAGGCAGATGCACACACACACACACAGACACACACACACACACACACACACACACACACACACACACACACACACACATCCTTTTCCTTCTATCAAACCCATTTCAGCGTGTGCAGGAACTCAAAAGCGAATCCCATTTGCCGTAGAAGAATAAGGGCAACACTCGACTTGGAGTGTTGCTCGTACGGCATTATTAGGCATCAAACAGCCCATTATAAACACACTGTGAGTGCATCATGATGATTTATTGAAATGTGGTATAATGAGTACAATGTGGAGAAACTTAGGGGTTTAATACTTTATGAAGCGACTGTGTCATTAATCACATCATGGCTGATTCCTGATCCTCCTCAGATGGGATGAGAGGACGTATTACTTACATTACTTACTCAAAATGTGAATTCAGATGTCGTGGTGAGTGTGTTTTACATGTTGCTCACAGTTTGTGGAGAATTGAAGAAGTTAGAATAACTTTCCAAAGCTTTCATACCAGAGTTAGTCGATAAAGCGCCAACTATTATGCTAATCTGTACATTTTGAAATGCAGAATTGTGGGTTAATGCTGTTTTCAGCCTCTCAATGAGGAGATGTCCCACTTTTATTCTGATTTATATCCTATTAAAGTTACATTTTGGGGTTTTACACTGACGTTAAGATACTTTTTAAAGATTTTTTTCAAAATGTTCTGACATTTCACAGACAAAATAATTAATATAAAATGTTATTCATAGAACAAATGCTGCTCTTTCATACTAGTGCTATGCCAATGTGTTGATATCATGTATTTGCAACATTTCTGCAGACCAATTTCAAATGCATGCTTCAGAGTTTTTCATGTATTTTTAAACTTTGAGGTAATTAAACATTTTAATATTACGTAAATAGTAACTGTGATGGATGGCATAACTCAAACTGGGTTCAGCTAATAGGTTTTCATAAATCAATTAAACGTGGAGAAAAAGGGCGATAAGGCAATACACTGGGATGAACAGAAACCAATGGGAGAAGTGACATGTTTCCTGACTAGAACCAGACAGAACATTTAAAGAGAGAATATGTTCTGCCGAGCCAACGTTTTACGACCCAGCAGCAGCAGGAACGCTTCCCGAGGATCCGCCTTCTCTCCTCTCTGGAATTTCCGTCTGTGGCGAGTTTCTCAACATTTTCTTCCAGCTTATGGATTCCAAGCGATTGAAGTGCGAGGGCTGAGGGCGAGAATATTATGTTCTCTTCCAACCGCTGTGACTCATTTTAAAGCGGCGAACACCCCGCCTCCACTGCCGGTGCTTCCCTTGTTTACAGCCCGGACCTTTTCTCCACATTCAAGAGATATTCAACCTGTGCTTTATTCAAGCTTTCTGCAGGTTAACATCTACCTGACAGCTGGGCAGACATCCATACACAGTCATCAGAATTACTGATGATGAAAGGAATCATTTAAACACAAAATGACATTTGTCCTGTATTTCAACACATGCTGGATTCTGAAACGTTCTGAACCAAACTGTGAAAGCAGACGTTTGTGAAGTGTTGAAGTGACTGGGTTCAGTGTTATGCAGCAAACCTCTTTCAGTCAAATGCTCACAACCTAACAAACACATGCATTTACACTTAAAGGGGACCTATCATGCAAAATGCACTTGTGTACGTCTTTTCTACATGAATATGTGTCCCCGGTGTTCCAGGGAACTCACCAAGTGTCAGAAAACACAACCCTCTCTATTTTCCTCCATACCCAAATCTCTAAAAAAGGGGCTGCAACGGATCTGATAAAAACTGATCCAGATTTGAACACTGTCCTGACGTCAGGACGGTGGCGCTACGGCTATTGGGCCAACTCCACCAATCAGGAGGAGACAGCCACGGCCATTGCCGTTCAAAGCGCTGGAGACGCTGTAGTACATATGCCAGGCCTGTAGGTGGTGCTGTTCTCACTGAATCAGCCCTTGCTAAAACAGGTAAAAATGTCAAATTGAGCAAAATGAGGCATGGCTAAAATGCATGATCTGTTTGGTATTTTGAAAAAAAAAAGTATAAATATGCCTATATAGGTATGGTCCTACACTATATTATTATAATATAGCATGATAGGTCCACTTTAACTTAAATATTTAACGCAATTCCAGCTCAAACTGACGTGTTGCCTGCACAAGCGTGAGACTGTTTACGCAGAACTGTTTACTACTATTTAAATGCATGTTTGTGAAGTAGTTAGCAAACATTTGCCATTCTTTACATGGAGAACACGCACTAAAAATAGCAAATATAAGTGCTAAAGTACGCAATTTGAGACACAGCATATATACAATAATGAATTAGTTAAGTGAGACTTTAGTAATGGATGTTTTTATATAGTTATAGTTCATTGCTGCCCCATTTACTTTCATTTTTGAGTTTCCTACATTTTTAATCTGATATCTCGTCCACCGCCCACTGCTGGTCCCCCCCCCCACTGCTGGTCCCCCCCCCCACTGCTGGTCCCCCCCCCCACTGCTGGTCGTCCCCCCCCACTGCTGGTCCCCCCCCCACTGCTGG
This sequence comes from Trematomus loennbergii, assembly GCA_012861695.1. Lineage (NCBI taxonomy): Eukaryota > Metazoa > Chordata > Actinopteri > Perciformes > Nototheniidae > Trematomus > Trematomus loennbergii. Next base: position 33,140 of record JAAOOA010001785.1, on the reverse strand, counting down.
TCCCCCCCCCCACTGCTGGTCCCCCCCCCCTCCTCCAAACTGAAGTGATACGCAGCCCGCTCTTTTCAAAAGGCCTTCTGCACGCTGACAGCTGATCCGGATCAAATCTGCTCGTCTGCTTCCCATTCAAGCCTCAACGACTCTTCCCAACTGTTTCCTCTCCATTCACACGACACAATCACAGTTTTTCAGTTTCAGATCCAAAATATCCAACGAGCCAAATCCCTCTTCCCGCCCCCGGTTAACCCGGAGCCAAGCCCGCCAACTCGAGAGCTGCCTCTCCTTCTGCTGCGCCTTTGTGACGATAACAATAACTGTGTGGCGGAGCAAAGAGGGCCGCCTGGCACACAGCTCCCTCTCTAAGCCGGTTCCACCATCTCCAACCAATCCCCCCCCGCGTCCCCCCCCCCCGTCTGACAGGCATTTAGACTGCTCTCAATGTGCTCAGCCGCCATCTCCCTCTCTCCTCGCCTCTCTCCAGCTCCCACTCAATCCTGAACTCAATTCAAATGAAGCTTTTTTTATTGGCAGGATAGATAATACCTTGTTCTTCAAAAATTCTCCTTGCCTATATTCTCCGTCTCCTGCAGCTGGGTGAGGAAGAGGAAGAGGAAGATGAGTGTGGGCGGTGTGCATTACAAGCAGATTAGAAGCACATTAGAAGTAAATCAGGGATAAAGAGGTAAAGTCGGTCTGACCGTACTTAAGTTAAAACAGAGTTCCCCATTTCTAGCTTCAACACTTTCCCAAATGGATCAGTGTATTCTGTTCAGGGATATTTATATTAATGTTTAAGATTTGTGTGTAAATATGTCAAAAAGCTAGAATCCTGCAGCCAGTTAACAGAGTATTGAATAACAGCAGCAGAGTAGTACATTTACTCATATATTGTACACATGTGAGGTACTTGTACCATTACATTTAATTAATCAACCAATTTAAATAATTTTCAGACTTTCTTTAAATAATTCTTTTGTTTCATTTTACATTTTTGTGCAACAGGTTGAATTCTTTAAATTCATTTTCTTGATTATACATACTTACTTTTACTCAAGTTACCTTTCATATGCAGGACTTTTACATGAGTATTTTTACAATTAAGTTTTTCTTCTTTTACTTAAAGGTGGGGTATGTAATTCACTTCAGAAACACTTGTTATATTCCATGGAATGCTCTTAACATCCGATAGCAATGAATATCTGAAGTGCTTTGACAATAAATCCATAATTAAATATCATCAGTGGAAGCTGTAGTACTGTGAAAAGCACGACCAATCATCTGAGCCGGCCCGGCTAAATAACTGGATGGCCTACCTGCCTGTCAGCCTTCCATCTGTGCAGACTTATCTCGTGCCCTCATTGGTCATGTGCGCGTTCGTGTGTGTTGGAGGAGGGGCTCTGTGAGGAAGGGGCAGATTCTTTTCGGCTGTGTATTTTCAGACTCTAGCCACTCCAGCTGCTTTCTCCATTCTTACCTACCTTTAAGTAAGAAGTCTGACTGCCACCACTGTCTACAGCTGAACATCAGAAATGTAAAATGTATAAAATTCTCACAAATTAAAAAGCATATTTAGACTCCACCTTTACGGTCACTTCACTGCACATTGTAAAGGAGGCGTGTTTGAGATAAAACGTGAGAAATTAAAGCTTTTCTGGAGGAATAATGAATCCTCGTGTGTATTTTGTTCTACTCATTATATCACAGTGTGATTACAGCTCTGGTCCTCCCACCTCCCTCTGTCCTTCAGGTAGTGAGCTGCAGACAGGACACTCCCACGCACACACACTTTGAAATGAACATAGGTTTAACCTGTGTGTGTGTGTGTGTGTGTGAGGTGTGTGTGTGTGTGTGTGTGTTGTGTGTGTGTGTGTGGAGTGTGTGAGTGTGTGTGTGTGTGTCCCGTACCAACACCACGACCTCCTACAGGACTGAACTCACTTCATAGGATCAACCACAGCCTCCCACCTCAGATACGATAACAAACACGACCCGACACTCGACCGCAATTACTGAGTCACAGCCGGAGAGATCCATACGTAGTCATCCCCGTAGCTGAGGCTCAAAGGAACTGAATCAGTTTGTACTCTTGTTTTAATACGTGCTATCTGGGTTCTTGTAGAAAAGTTGCGGACAGATCAAAAAGGCAGAAAGTTCTTGAAGTGATTCAGGTCTGGGTAACACAGCAAAACATACATTTAGTGAAATGCTCAAAACTTACCAAAATGCATTGTGAAGGTCTAATGACAGACTGTACTGAGTTGCATTATGGAAATGTAGGATCCAGGGTTTCAGACAAATACCACGTCTTCAGTTCCTTACATGTGTTATCTTTTGAGGGTAGGCTCCCGATGTATGGATCAAAGTACTACATCACTAGAGAGGCCATTTCAACATGTTGTCTCTCCAATGAACTTCGATTGTTTTGCAAATGTTGTGAACGAAAACTGAAAGAATAAAAAATGCTACTTGAAGAATTTAAGTAATGGTGATTAGCGTTACACAAGAAAACGATATCACGCTCACTACTGTACTAACACAGGTTTTTTTGCCAATACGTTACTGTATTGATTTGATACACATAAAGACATCATAGTTTGTAGCTCAGGACCCCTTTTAGGCTGCCTTTTAAAAGGTCTAATAAAATACCTTTGTGAGATGCATTGTGGGAATTGTAGGATCCAGGGTTTCTGGAGCTTATCTCATACTTGGCAGTTAAAGTCAGGATATCTCCTGTGTGTGTGTGTGTGTGTGTGTGTGTGTGTGTGTGTGTGTGTGTGTGTGTGTGTGTGTGTGTGTGTGTGTGTGTGTGTGTGTGTGTGTGACCACAATCAAATTAAATCTACCACTGCTCCAAAGAAGTGATGTGAGAGTGTGAAAGAAATCCAATCCACCTCTGTAGCCTTAACGCTCCACACTTAAGCAAGTGAGTGACACCACGGCATTGTGTAAAGGTGAGTGTGTGTTTATGTGTGTGTGTGTGTATGTGTGTGGTGTGTGTGTGTGTATGTGTGTATGTGTGTGTGTGTGGCCCAGATGAAGACAAAGAGCCCAGCGGCTGAACTGAGCAGCAGCTCTCAGACAGGATTACACAACAGCTCTTAAAGACTGCTTTTAATAGCAAGACTGGATCCTATTTCCCTCCCACTCATAACATCCATCCATACATATACACACACACACACACACACACACACACACACACACACACACACACACACACACACACACACACACACACACACACACACACACACACACACACACACACACACAGACACACACACACACACACACACTGATCTCATCCCCCTCATCAATAATGTTCAATCTAAGCAGAAACACACACAGGAATGTGAGTGTGTACACATTACACGCCAGTCTGTGTGTTTGCCAGAGTGTGTACCTCCGTGCTTCGAATCTCATTAAAACCAATGCCAACTGTTACAGTCCAACATGTGCGTGCATGTGTGTGTTGTGTGTGTGTGTGTGTGTGTGTGTGTGTGTGTGTGTGTGTGTGGTGTGTGTGTGTGTGTGTGTGTGTGTGTGTGCGGTGTGTGTGTGTGTGTGTGTGTGTGTGTGTGTGTGTGTGTGTGTGTGTGTGTGTGTGTGTGTGTCCACTCTGTTATTATGATTAAATCAAGTTGTTTTTCACCTCATCTTGGAGCCTCTGTGCACCAATCAGTTGACACCAATCGCCCTCTGCTAGCCAATCAGAGCGCAGAGTGGGAAGCGGAGAGCAGGTATCACGACCCCGGGAATTACGCTCAGCTTTAAATCCACTTTTAGAAACGTTGTACCACAAAGATTGGACAGAAGGCTGACTCAAATCAAATGGTGGTTTTATTGAGATTAATCTGCGTCGTAATACTGCTCAATTGGAGGCTGGTATGGAGCCAAGTGAGATGGAGGGTTAGCGTGTGTGTGTGTGTGTGTGTGTGTGTGTGTTGTGTGTGTGTGTGTGTGTGTGTGTGTGGTGTGTGTGTGTGTGTGTGTGTGTGTGTGTGTATGTGTGTGTGTGTGTGTGTGTGTGTGTGTGTGTGTGTGTGTGTGTGTGTGTGTGTGTGGTGTGTGTGTGTGTGTGTGTGTGTGGTGTGTGTGTGTGTGTGTGTGGTGTGTGTGTGTGTGTGTGTGTGTGAGACAATGGCACTTATCATGGAAGGCTGTGAGGAAAGGACAGGAGAGGATGTTTTCTGGATGAACTCGATGTCAGACACACAGATGATGAGAAACGTAAAGCACGACTTCAAACGCGTTAGAGGGCGACCCGCTGGTTTTACACACAACGCTCAGTTTACTCGTCACAAAGATTCAACCCACATGAAAAACAAATGCAATTCTGTGGCTCTGAAGGGAAAGCTTTAACCAAAACAACAGGTTCATATGTTGTCATGTGACTGTATTCGTTTCTCAAAACTATTTTGAAATGCTAACAAGGTTGTTTTTTTATGACATGAACTGACATTTCTGACGAGCTGTGTTTGAGAATGTGTTGTCATTAAAGGTCTAAAAAAACACTGCCATGTTGCATTGTGGGAATTGTAGTCTCAAACACAAAGCTTAAGAGTTTGACAGGACTTTACTTTGAAATATTAACCAAGAAATTGTTCTTTTTGTTCCAGTTTTCTCTGAGAATGTGTTGGTCAGCGAGGGTCTAATAAAAGACGTTACTGAGTTGCATTGTGGGAATTGTAGTACCCAGGGTTTTCTCACAAATACAAAGCTTTGAACTAAACAATAACAACCATTTCCCTTTTCAATCTGTCTAACGTGAACTCCCCAACGTTATGAGAGAGAGTGAAGTACTTCATCACAGAAGTGACCCTTTAAACCTGTACCACTGGACGTGTTGTTGCTTTTTCTGCCAGTAAATGTTAATGCTGTCAAATTTAACAAGAGGCGATTTATTGAGGAATCTCCCTGTTTTTCAGAGTTAACAGTTTGTATCCCGCATTTTGGGACATTTGCTGAGCCCTTTGATAAAACTCTAACTACAGCAAAATGCCATATAACAGAAGCGGGGAAACAAATATATGTTTTTCATCTGAATTACACTTACTGTACTTTCAGTGAGGTCCTGATTAATGCCCAAATTGACCATATATAGTAAGACATATATTTATAATTAACTTAACTACAATTTAGATCACCAACTCTCAGTCAGACTGCTTTGAAGAAAGGGACCAAAAGACTTTCTAAAACATGGAGGCCATTGTGAAGCTGTATAGCACAGGGCTTTGAAACAAAAGACCATTAATCCGCACACAGAATGGGTGCTAACGTTAAGTAGATTACAGCAACCAATCTATTAGATTAACCTCATATTAATTTGAATTTAAGGGATAATCTGTGGTTACATCTGTTTGCTGTGACACCCCATGTCATCATCTCTTGTTATTGTCCTTTTAAACCCCCTCGCCTTGTGCCATGCTTTCGCACACAGGCTGCGTGTAATTCAACTGGATGAGGGGGGGGGGGGGGGTTATACCCAGGGTGAGGAGCTGAACATCGGACCGGAGGACACACTCTGTCCCCGGGCTGACCCATAACACAGAGATATAAACAAAGGTGGAAGAAGTACTCTGATTTCTTCACAAAAAGACCAAGCATTAGGAAGAGAGACAGGAGGGTTTTAAATGGAGGATTTTCAGCTCCTTTCAAATGATTTTAACTTGTTTTTCTGATTCGTACGTATTTAGAAAGTGTTGATTAATGCCCAAATGTACCAGATATAGGAGGACATGTGTTTATAATAAGCTTAACTGCAATTTAACGATATAAACAGTGGAAGAAGAACTCAGAAGTAGCAACACTACATTTTCAAATAACTTGTTACGAGTGAAAGTCCTACATTTAAAAACTTACTGAAGTAAAAGTACAGCATCAAAATATACTTAAAGTACCTAAAGTGAAAGTACCCCTTATGCATAATGACCCTTCTAATATACAATCTACTTAACACATAGTGTACTATATGCAAACAAAATGGTGTACAGTAGCTTGAAATTAAAATATCCTGTGAATGAAGTATAAAGTATAAAGTAGCATACACTGTGAATACTCAGGTAAAGTACTTCAAAATTGTACTAAAGTAAAGTACTTTTTTTAATGAGTTTACGCATACATCCAAAAACTAAAGAGCTTCATAGTTTGAAGAATAGCTGCCATTTTTGCCGATTGTGTTTGAGAATCAGTTTGTCAGTGACAATCCAATAAAAAGCGTTACCGTGTTGCATTGTGGGAATTGTAGGATCAGTGGTTTTGACACATACAAAGCTTTCAAGCGAAAAACAACAGTGATTTTTCCAGGAAAATAAAAGTCAAAACTAACATTCTGTGACGAGACTTGCTTATAAGATCAACCGTAATGTTTTTGCTTTAACCATCACCAAGTCGTTTTGTAACTCAGACCTGAACTTCCTCAAATGTACTTTGTTCCTTTCCACCAGAGGAAGGCTTGAAACCAGACACTAGCCTATCCAAAGGGAACCGTGAAGAGGGGGGGGGGGATACACACATGCATCTCTTAAATAGGATGAACCCAGTGAACCCTCAACTCCCCTGAACACCCTGGAGTGACTCGAGGACAACGCTGACATAAATTGCTGGAACCAAGGCTCAATTAGTGGCTTTTGAAATATGCAGGAGAGGATTTTCTGCAGGAGACAGACTACAGGCTAAATATAGTCCAGTAAAAAACCTTCCCCATGTGGTGTGTGAGAGGACATGGTCAGCTGGAATCCATATTATTCAGGAATAATCCAAAGTACGCTTCAAAAGTTTGCTTAAAAGCATCTCCAAATGATAATTGATCTGTGTCTGTGGTAAACTGATTGTATTAAATATGATGATCATTTAGTTTTTCACTTCATGCATGCCCAGAATAGCCAATGCTAATGGGGATCCTAATAAAGAACAAGAACATAGGAACATTATTTTTCATACCTTCCATGTGGCTGAACTTTTGCAGTCGCCTTTATCCTTGAAATAAGGAAAAAAGGCACATTTAATTTCTATTCTGTTTCTTTTTGCACAATTATTTTCAGTTTTATGTCTTTTATACATTTATGTTGCATTGTTGGAGGAGCCTGGGACTTAAGTTTCTCGTGTAGCTGCTTTGCATTTGACAATAAATCCTTTGAATCTTGGAACCAGGGCTTTGAAACATGCATGAGAGGAGTTTGCTGCAGACAGACTATATAGACTAGATATTAAAACCTTCCCCATGTGGTGTGTGAAGATGACATTATTTTTCATGTGGCATATAAAATGAACATAAATCCCCAATCATTCATGACACCCATGTCTCCTAAACACCTTACCTTCCATCCGGCTGAACTGTTGCTGTCTCCTTTATCCTTGAAATAGGGAACAAAGCGCACCATCCAGTCGTAGACCTGGGATAGGGTGAGCCTCTTGTCCGGGGTGCTCTCGATGGCCCGGGTGATCAGGTCCGCGTAAGACAGGTTCCCCCACGCGTTCCTCCGGGAGGACTTGGCTTTGCGCAGCTGCCCGGCCGCATCCAGCGCAGACGCCCCGGGAACCGGAGCTCCGGTCGGGTGCTGGAGCTCCGCCGGCGCGCCGCCTTTCTTCCCGGCACGCTGGCACGACGCCGGCACGTTGTACTGCTCGTTCTCCACTTTGACCGAAACCAGACCCAGGTTTGCGTCCTCTCCACCGGCGGGGAAATCCTCCAGTAGCGGCCAAGCAGAGCACGACCGAGACCGACTGTGAGGCTCAAATTCCGGATCGATATCAACCTGATGCGCATCCATTACGCTGTTCTTCATCATCATCAGCATGATGGTTGTCAAAATCGGGCAAGGTCACTGTATCAAAACGCCTGTGAGTTACACAAAAAAGGTCCTTTACGTGAAGAATAAAGAGGGTTCAGTGTGAGAGAGAGCCGGTTCTCCACATCAGGACAGATGAAGGTGTATCCGAGGCATCAACAACAGTATCTCTTCCATGATAATTGCACATCACCGGCTGTGTGCATGTCCGAGTGTCGTTCGCACACATCCATAATTACGCACTCACACACACACACACATACACACGCTTGTCTCTGACTGAGCTCCGGCTGCAGCAACAGTTGATCCTCCTGACAGGTGAAAAACTCTCCAAGCAACTCACAATTACTCCCTTATAGAAAGAATCTCATGATATATGAAGCATTCAGACGAGAATGAGAAGCGCTCCTGGGTGTGATGAGCTTCCTCTCTGTCTGTAGTAGATATGTCTCCACCTTTGTCTCTCGCTCACAGTCACATGTTCAGCTCTGCCTTTATACTGCTGCGGCTCTGAAGGCTCACAGCCACTTAACTGTAGCCGGGAATAAAGTGGAATAAGTGCTGCCTCCATATAATTGGACGACGCCTGGATTCAAGTCACTCCCTCCAGAACAGGTTTCCAGAGGAGGAGGGGTGTGTGCGTGTGTGTGTGTGTGTTTGTTTGTGTGCGTGTGTGTGTGTGTGTGTGTGTATGTGTGTGGTGTATGTTGTTGTTTGTGTGTGTGTGTGTGTGTGTGTGTGTGTGTGTGTGTGTGTGTGTGTGTGTGTGTGTGTGTGTGTGTGTGTGTGTGTGTGTGTGTGTGTGTGTGTGTGTGTGTGCGTGCGTGCGTGCGTGCGTGCGTGCGTGTGTGCGTGCGTGTGAGTGGTGGGAGTGATATTCCCACAAAAGCTAGATATAGATAATTGAAGTTTATTATCATATTTTGAAATCATCAGTTTTAACTCAATTATTAAAGACACATATTAACTTTATTTCCCTTTTTTGTATTATTTTATAACCTAATCAAATCAAAAGGAGCTTCTTCAAAACCAGAGCCCAGTCTGCTCTGATCGTGTCTTGATTGGTCAACCGCTTAGAGATGTCCCGCCCCTTAGCCTATCACGTACAATGTATTGGAGCGATAGCCAATAGAAGCGCGATTGTTCAATAGTGATGTCACTATGTTCCTGAAGTAATCAAAAGAGTCCAATGGAGGCGTTTCAGGCAGTGTGTGGGAGAGAAACCCTCTGGAGGAAACACAGAGGCTGTTTCTCAATGTCGAGTAGAGCTGCTGCAGAGCCACTATTTCAAGTATACAGCGTCATCGAGTGGCGCTGAAGGACTGTTAAATGCCCAGCATTCAGCGCCACTCGATGACGTAGTATACTTGAAATAGTGGCTCTGCAGCAGGTATACTGGACATTGAGAAACGGCCAGAGATTGTAGCCTTTGCAGACCATTTACATGCACTAAAACCTATAGAACACACTGCAGGACAGAAAACCCCAAAAAGCAGAATGGGGCCTTTTCAAGTAAAAGTAGCATTGACAAATAGTTAGAATACCAAAGTAAAAGTACTCATTAAGCATAATGGCACATTCCAGAATCACATATGGTAAATTACTGGATAACGATTATTGATAGAATACTTTTCTCAACATACTCCAAGAGTCATTATCAAATGGTGTATTTCTTCCAGTTTTGGGGTTAAAGAGTCCCCTCGCTGTCTTGTCCCTCATCATTGCCTTTAGTGTCTCTGAAGTCCATAAAGAGAAACTCTATCAATGGCCGCTCTGTGTGTTTTCAGCTTGTTTTTGGAAACCCCCAAACACGCAGAGAGGCCGCCGCTCTTTGACAGCCGGTCGTCAGTGACAACCGTAACCTCAAATGCACCTAACAGGAATGCTTTCATGAGAACTAAACGAGCCAATCAACACGAGTACGAGCCAGTGTGTGTGTGTGTGTGTGTGTGTGTGTGTGTGTGTGTGTGTGGTGTGTGTGTGTGTGTGTGTGTGTGTGTGTGTGTGTGTGTGTGTGTGTGTGTGTGTGTGTGTGTGTGTGTGTGTGTGTGTGTGTGTGTGTGTGTGTGTGTGTGTGTGTGTGTGTGTGTGTGTGTGTGTAGATGCTGTAGATGGGAACAAACAGAGGGAAATGTAAAAACACATGGCGCTGCGGTTTGTTCCAGAGGAGATTTTTATGCGCCGCAGCGAAGTTGCAACAGGAATGCGGTGTGACTCGTCTCATCAGGAATGAAAACAGAGCGGCGCTGCCAGCATGGAGGCAACACCGCCTTCATCTGTGGCGAGGAACTCGTCATCATCAGGCTAGGTGAAGTGCGTAAACACGAGGAACATGAGTCACAGTACATGTGTCCTCACACGGAGGGGATCTTTGGAAAATAACCTGCAAAATATGAGATGCAGCTTTTCAGAGGAAGATAGTTTTCATCACTGTTTCTTCTCCAGACTATTCGTCACATTGTGCCAGCTGGATTCTGGAGATTCATGTTTTTCGGTTGTTTTGAGTATTAAATATTGATCGAATGCATATTGACTGTCAAAATACCAGGATGGTATAGATCACATGTGTCAAACTCAAGGCCCGGGGGCCAAATCAGGCCCTTGGTGGATTAATTTCGGCCCGCAGGATAATTTCTAATTACTATTAGATCTGGCCCTCCGGTATATTGCACCTTCACTCCACCCTGAGGGTTTCCTCAGCTCAGAGCCTGAGCCCAAACATTGATGACCTTGCACCCAAGATGAGATGCCAAGTATCTGAGCTAGCATCACAGAGCAGCACACTGAGTTCACATGTTCCTTCTGCACTTCTCTCTCACGACAACAGGGCATGTTTGGTTGTTCTTTGAGGGAAATAGTTTTGTTGAAGCTGTTGTTGGCCTGTGGAGAAATGTAATCATAAGAAATGACTCTGGAAAAGCTGCAGATGGAGCCATAAGAAATGAATGCAACTGATTATTTAATGTTTCATGTTGTTTTATAGGCAATCATTGAAGCTTTGTTAGTTCCAGGTTTAATATGTGCAATAAGTTCATTTCAATAAGTTCTGCAATAAACATTGAACCAGTCCGGCCCTCCACTAGTACCCATTTTAAATGTTGGCCCACTGTGTATTTGACTTTGACCCCCCTGGTATCGAGGCCCTATCAGATTTTTGGGATTTCTCCCTTTCGATGGTCGCATCGGAGACACCCCTAATGATTTCCTTTGATGAAGCAAACACAAGTTTACATGAGATGGTAGCATTGCTAGCTTGCATTCAGATAATACCATTGATAGCTGAGAATTCAGAGGGTCAAGGAACAAGCTGGAAGACAATACAACTGATGGCAAAACTCCTAAAGTAAGACAAAGTTTTATATTTCTCCAAAAGCTGATTCCAGTTCAAAATTCTCCACGAGTCAGCAAGGTTTATTCCTTTGTGTTGTCATGAAGACCTCCATGTGCCATTGTCATACCTCCACTTTATGATTAAATGAAGTGAAACAGGTGGAAATCTCAGTGTGCCACCGTCTCCTTCTCGCCTCATTATGAGCAGATCCAGAGCTTCCTGATTGGAGGTGTTGGCAGCAGTCGGAGTCTCTCAACAGTTGAAAGCCTCAGGGTTTCCCAAGGCAGGGAGTGGCATCCCCTCCGCCGGTAAACACATCAATAATCCTGCAGGTTGACTGACTTGCTCTCCGGATCAGGCATGAAAATGAGGGAGGAAGACCCGCCGAGAGAAGAGGCAATTAGTGTTCACTCTGAGGCCTTCGGATAGTTAGTGATGTGGTGTTTAAACGGAGGGTGAGCCCTGAGTAACGAGTGAACTTTCTTCCCCATTTTGAACCCAAAACCCTTTATCTTTACACTTTTTATCAAACTGTTTCCATTCATTTCCATATACAGTAATCCTCTTAAAGATCAATAACAGCGTGTTCTGGGTGGTATTGAGCCCAAATGTACACAACAACTCTGCTCAACAGGACATAACTCTGTCAAAAGTACAACGCTGCCAAAGCTTCCCTTCTCATGCAAAGCAGAAATAGAAAAGTACAAACCAGACGTTGTGGTCTCTGTACCTTAATGACAAAGCAGGTCAGCGCTTTAGAAAACAAGCCACATGAAGATTTACTGATCTGCCACCTCCAAGGTTGAAGCTGCGTTACTGTAATAGATTTTTTTGGCACACTTCAGGAAGGTGAAACTTGATTAGAATATGGCATATTAGCACCTGATAACGTTGTTGTGTTGAGTGCATTTCCAAATCTTTGCCAAATACTCTACTCTACTTTAAAGAGTCTCTCCTGCTGATGTTCAGGTGTATATCAGTATGTAGTGTCTCTACTTTAAAGAGTCCTCTCCTGCTGATGTTCAGGTGTATATCAGTATGTAGTGTCTCTACTTTAAAGAGTCCTCTCCTGCTGATGTTCAGGTGTATATCAGTATGTAGTGTCTCTACTTTAAAGAGTCCTCTCCTGCTGATGTTCAGGTGTATATCAGTATGTAGTGTCTCTACTTTAAAGAGTCCTCTCCTGCTGATGTTCAGGTGTATATCAGTATGTGGTGTCTCTACTTTAAAGAGTCCTCTCCTGCTGATGTTCAGGTGTATATCAGTATGTAGTGTCTCTACTTTAAAGAGTCCTCTCCTGCTGATGTTCAGGTGTATATCAGTATGTAGTGTCTCTACTTTAAAGAGTCCTCTCCTGCTGATGTTCAGGTGTATATCAGTATGTAGTGTCTCTACTTAAAGAGTCCTCTCCTGCTGATGTTCAGGTGTATATCAGTATGTAGTGTCTCTACTTTAAAGAGTCCTCTCCTGCTGATGTTCAGGTGTATATCAGTATGTGGTGTCTCTACTTTAAAGAGTCCTCTCCTGCTGATGTTCAGGTGTATATCAGTATGTAGTGTCTCTACTTTAAAGAGTCCTCTCCTGTGATGTTCAGGTGTATATCAGTATGTAGTGTCTCTACTTTAAAGAGTCCTCTCCTGCTGATGTTCAGGTGTATATCAGTATGTAGTGTCTCTACTTTAAAGAGTCCTCTCCTGCTGATGTTCAGGTGTATATCAGTATGTAGTGTCTCTACTTTAAAGAGTCCTCTCCTGCTAATGTTCAGGTGTATATCAGTATGTAGTGTCTCTACTTTAAAGAGTCCTCTCCTGCTGATGTTCAGGTGTATATCAGTATGTAGTGTCTCTACTTTAAAGAGTCCTCTCCTGCTGATGTTCAGGTGTATATCAGTATGTAGTGTCTCTACTTTAAAGAGTCCTCTCCTGCTGATGTTCAGGTGTATATCAGTATGTAGTGTCTCTACTTTAAAGAGTCCTCTCCTGCTGATGTTCAGGTGTATATCAGTATGTAGTGTCTCTACTTTAAAGAGTCCTCTCCTGCTGATGTTCAGGTGTATATCAGTATGTAGTGTCTCTACTTTAAAGAGTCCTCTCCTGCTGATATTCAGGTGTATATCAGTATGTAGTGTCTCTACATGTCTCCATGCTTTAATGTTCAAAAAGCTCTTTATTGTTCTCATACTGTCTGTGCTGCAGCACCTCTTTTCACCCTCTGTCTGAAACCAGAGCCCAGTCTGCTCTGATTGGTTAGCTGGCCGGCTCTGTTGTGATTGGTCAGCCGCTTAGAGATGTCCCGCCCCTTAGCCTTTCACGTATAATGTGTTTGAACTTTAGCCAATAGAAGCAAGTGTGAGAGTGATGTCACTATGTTCTTGAAGTAAACAAAGGAGTCCAATGGAGGTGGAGTGACAGGGATTGTAGCCTTTGCAGACCATTTACATGCACCAAAACCTACAGGAAAGGGAGAACCCCCCAAAAAGCTGAATAATGCCCCTTTAAGATTTTTTTGATGACACCTGAATGTAAATCAAATTCACCTGGATACTATTTTTTAAATATACTTTCACCTTCTTATTTTTACATTTGGATTGTCTAAGGATTTGACCCTTTGCAGACCATTTACATCCACCAAAACCTGTAGAACACACTACAGGAGAGGGAACAACCCCAAAAAAGCAGAATAGGGCCCCTTTAAGACTGACTTTTAGCTACAAGCCCTGACAAAGGCTAACACAACATGTTGCTTTTCATTTGAAAGCAGCACAAGTAATTCATCAACCAAAGAATAGACACTAACGACTCATCATTCACGGTTTGGTACTTGAACATTTCCTTTGTGTTTGTCCTCAGCTGACTGGGAACTTAAGGTTAGCTTCAGGCGGATACAGTACTCAACTTTGTTCTAACGTTCAGCCTTAAACAACCTTGCCTCTTTTTTGTGTGTGTTCTTCCCCCCCCATAATCCCTCCCTCCAGCCCTCCCTTTTTCTTTTACAACTCACTGTGGTTACATCAGAAGCTGGAACTGTTTTTTTCCACGGGACTCACTGCTGTGTGCGGAAACTGTGGGAGCGGAGGGTTGGGCATCTCGCTGCCAATGGCCATCCCAGGAATGCATCCTCTCTGTGGGTCTGCAGCCTCCGCCAACATGTGGCCTCCCAATGTCACCACGGCACTTAGACGGGAAAAAAGGGTTTTTCCTCCAAAAAAGCTGCATTTTTCTCACACATTGCCAGCTTTCTGTAACTGCATTATATTCGCTCTGTCTGCTTCTTTTTTCAGGTAGAAACAGTGGTGGAAAATACGTTTACTCTTTCTTTACTTTTAGATTTAATTTATTATACTACTTAAAGGTCCCATGTCATGCTTTTCCGGTTATGACCGTCCCCTTGTGTTCTGTAGCTTCTGCATGTAAACGGTCTGCAGGAGCTCCAACAAGCCGTTTAGGACAGACAGTGAATACACAGACTATACAGAGATGCTGTAGAACCCTACCCTAACCCTAACCCATGAGAAACCTATGTGAGTTTGGAACATTGAACAATATAAATGTATTCTAGACCTCAACAATGGAACTATGATCAGTAGAAATGGCCGTGACATGGGACCTTTAAGGTAAATAATACCGTACTTATACATTTTGACAGCTGTTTTTGGCCCTTCATAGTCTTCCTCTTTACTTTTTAGTTCTGTTTATTTTCTATTTGGAGATGTGTATATTTTATGTTTATGTTTGTTAATTCACTCAAAGTGCCCTCCTGATGTCACTGTGGCACAAAAAGGGTTACTTCCCCAAAAGTGTTCTCTAACACATCACATTTAGCTGAGGCTTTTATCCAAAGCGACTTACAATAAGGACTGCACATGTGCTCTTTCTTGTCCTTTTAACAGGTAGAAACAGAGGTTTTCCTTTAATGACATGTTATACTTCTACTCCACTATAATTCAAAGGGAAATGTTTTACTTTACTACATTTATTTTACATTTTTAGTTACGGATAAGGTTCTGCACAACACAAAAGATTATAACATGTATTATTTGTTATATTAAACAGCCAAATGTTACTTTAAAAAGTTGTTTTATCAGCTATCAAATATAGAGATTAGTAAGTAATTGGCATTTATAAACATTTAAATATATCTGTGTTGAATTTCTTTGATATTTAGCATTTTCTTTTAGATTTCTTTGCATTGGGTACTTTTACGTTTCTGCCTCAATTGACTCTTTTGTTTACTTTAGGAACATAGTGACATCACTATGGAAAACAACAGAGCCGGCCAGCTAACCAATCAGAGCAGACTGGGCTCTGGTTTCAGACAGAGGGTGAAAAGAGGTGCTGCAGCACAGACAGTATGAGAAAAATAAAGAGCTGTTTGAACATTAAAGCATGGAGACATGTAGAGACACTACATACTGATATACACCTGAACATCAGCAGGAGAGGACTCTTTAAAGTAGAGACACTACATACTGATATACACCTGAACATCAGCAGGAGAGGACTCTTTAAAGTAGAGACACTACATACTGATATACACCTGAACATCAGCAGGAGAGGACTCTTTAAAGTAGAGACACTACATACTGATATACACCTGAACATCAGCAGGAGAGGGACTCTTTAAAGTAGAGACACTACATACTGATATACACCTGAACATCAGCAGGAGAGGACTCTTTAAAGTAGAGACACTACATACTGATATACACCTGAACATCAGCAGGAGAGGACTCTTTAAAGTAGAGACACTACATACTGATATACACCTGAACATCAGCAGGAGAGGACTCTTAAAGTAGAGACACTACATACTGATATACACCTGAACATCAGCAGGAGAGGACTCTTTAAAGTAGAGAACTACATACTGATATACACCTGAACATCAGCAGGAGAGGACTCTTTAAAGTAGAGACACTACATACTGATATACACCTGAACATCAGCAGGAGAGGACTCTTTAAAGTAGAGACACTACATACTGATATACACCTGAACATCAGCAGGAGAGGACTCTTTAAAGTAGAGACACAACATACTGATATACACCTGAACATCAGCAGGAGAGGACTCTTTAAAGTAGAGACACTACATACTGATATACACCTGAACCTCAGCAGGAGAGGACTCTTTAAAGTAGAGACACAACATACTGATATACACCTGAACATCAGCAGGAGAGGACTCTTTAAAGTAGAGACACTACATACTGATATACACCTGGACATCAGCAGGAGAGGACTCTTTAAAGTAGAGACACTACATACTGATATACACCTGAACATCAGCAGGAGAGGACTCTTTAAAGTAGAGACACTACATACTGATATACACCTGAACATCAGCAGGAGAGGACTCTTTAAAGTAGAGACACTACATACTGATATACACCTGAACATCAGCAGGAGAGGACTCTTTAAAGTAGAGACACTACATACTGATATACACTGAACATCAGCAGGAGAGGACTCTTTAAAGTAGAGACACTAGATACTGATATACACCTGAACATCAGCAGGAGAGGACTCTTTAAAGTAGAGACACTACATACTGATATACACCTGAACATCAGCAGGAGAGGACTCTTTAAAGTAGAGACACTACATACTGATATACACCTGAACATCAGCAGGAGAGGACTCTTTAAAGTAGAGACTCTACATACTGATATACACCTGAACATCAGCAGGAGAGGACTCTTTAAAGTAGAGACACTACATACTGATATACACCTGAACATCAGCAGGAGAGGACTCTTTAAAGTAGAGACACCACATACTGATATACACCTGAACATCAGCAGGAGAGGACTCTTTAAAGTAGAGACACTACATACTAATATACACCTGAACATCAGCAGGAGAGGACTCTTTAAAGCAGAGACACTACATACTGATATACACCTGAACATCAGCAGGAGAGGACTCTTTAAAGTAGAGACACTACATACTGATATACACCTGAACATCAGCAGGAGAGGACTCTTTAAAGTAGAGACACTACATACTGATATACACCTGAACATCAGCAGGAGAGGACTCTTTAAAGTAGAGACACTACATACTGATATACACCTGAACATCAGCAGGAGAGGACTCTTTAAAGTAGAGACAACTACATACTGATATACACCTGAACATCAGCAGGAGAGGACTCTTTAAAGTAGAGACACTACATACTGATATACACCTGAACATCAGCAGGAGAGGACTCTTTAAAGTAGAGACACTACATACTGATATACACCTGAACATCAGCAGGAGAGGACTCTTTAAAGTAGAGACACTACATACTGATATACACCTGAACATCAGCAGGAGAGGACTCTTTAAAGTAGAGACACTACTACATACTGATATACACCTGAACATCATCAGGAGAGGACTCTTTAAAGTAGAGACACTACATACTGATATACACCTGAACATCAGCAGGAGAGGACTCTTTAAAGTAGAGACACTACATACTGATATACACCTGAACATCAGCAGGAGAGGACTCTTTAAAGTAGAGACACTACATACTGATATACACCTGAACATCAGCAGGAGAGGACTCTTTAAAGTAGAGACACTACATACTGATATACACCTGAACATCAGCAGGAGAGGACTCTTTAAAGTAGAGACACTACATACTGATATACACCTGAACATCAGCAGGAGAGGACTCTTTAAAGTAGAGACACTACATACTGATATACACCTGAACATCAGCAGGAGGGACTCTTTAAAGTAGAGACACTACATACTGATATACACCTGAACATCAGCAGGAGAGGACTCTTTAAAGTAGAGACACTACATACTGATATACACCTGAACATCAGCAGGAGAGGACTCTTTAAAGTAGAGACACTACATACTGATATACACCTGAACATCAGCAGGAGAGGACTCTTTAAAGTAGAGACACTACATACTGATATACACCTGAACATCAGCAGGAGAGGACTCTTTAAAGTAGAGACACTACATACTGATATACACCTGAACATCAGCAGGAGAGGACTCTTTAAAGTAGAGACACTACATACTGATATACACCTGAACATTAGCAGGAGAGGACTCTTTAAAGTAGAGACACTACATACTGATATACACCTGAACATCAGCAGGAGAGGACTCTTAAAGTAGAGACACTACATACTGATATACACCTGAACATCAGCAGGAGAGGACTCTTTAAAGTAGAGACACATACTGATATACACCTGAACATCAGCAGGAGAGGACTCTTTAAAGTAGAGACACTACATACTGATATACACCTGAACATCAGCAGGAGAGAGGACTCTTTAAAGTAGACACCACATACTGATATACCCTGAACATCAGCAGGAGAGGACTCTTTAAAGTAGAGACACTACATACTGATATACACCTGAACATCAGCAGGAGAGGACTCTTTAAAGTAGAGACACTACATACTGATATACACCTGAAC
Source organism: Trematomus loennbergii (assembly GCA_012861695.1). NCBI lineage: Eukaryota > Metazoa > Chordata > Actinopteri > Perciformes > Nototheniidae > Trematomus > Trematomus loennbergii. Next base: position 14,574 of record JAAOOA010001785.1, on the reverse strand, counting down.
ATCAGCAGGAGAGGACTCTTTAAAGTAGAGACACTACATACTGATATACACCTGAACATCAGCAGGAGAGGACTCTTTAAAGTAGAGACACTACATACTGATATACACCTGAACATCAGCAGGAGAGGACTCTTTAAAGTAGAGACACTACATACTGATATACACCTGAACATCAGCAGGAGAGGACTCTTTAAAGTAGAGACATACATACTGATATACACCTGAACATCAGCAGAGAGGACTCTTTAAGTAGAGACACTACATACTGATATACACCTGAACATCAGCAGGAGAGGACTCTTTAAAGTAGAGACACTACATACTGATATACACCTGAACATCAGCAGGAGAGGACTCTTTAAAGTAGAGACACTACATACTGATATACACCTGAACATCAGCAGGAGAGGACTCTTTGGGTTAAATATCTGAACACTTCTTAGCTACAAAACCAGGCATGTGCCTCGCCACCCTTTGATGAATACAAATACAGTTTAAGTATTATTTAAAGAGTCCCCTGAAGCGATGGTGAAAGGGTTCAGGGACGCAGTGACAGACTTCTCTCTGCCGTACCTGACATAAAGAGGTTTAGCTAACACTACCCGACACCTACTGTTAATCCTATTCCAAATTGCACTCTCATCCATGAAATCCACTCACAAGAGGAAGACATACACAGTGATGCAGTGCAGAGGTGTTACCAAGATTATCTTCCCCCCACTGGCTTTAAAGCAACAAAGAAAGCAGGTATAAACCAAGCAGTGTGGGTCCTCTGAGGGAACACTGAGCAAAAAGAGAGCGATTTGTGTGAAATAAGTGGGGAATAATAAGAGGATTGGTATCACACTGTGTCAGGTGGAAGAAGGACTCAGATCTTGTACTTGAGTAAAAGTAGAAGTACTCAGATATTGTACTGAGTAAAAGTAGAAGTACTCAGATATTGTACTTGAGTAAAAGTAGAAGTACTCAGATCTGTACTTGAGTAAAAGTAGAAGTACTCAGATCTTGTACTTGAGTAAAGTAGAAGTACTCAGATATTGTACTTGAGTAAAAGTAGAAGTACTCAGATATTGTACTTGAGTAAAAGTAGAAGTACTCAGATCTTGTACTTGAGTAAAGTAGAAGTACTCAGGTCTTGTACTTGAGTAAAAGTAGAAGTACTCAGATCTTGTACTTGAGTAAAAGTAGAAGTACCAGAGTGTAGGAATACTCTGTTACAGTAAAAGTCCTGCATTCAAAATGTTCCTCAAGTGAAAGTATAAAAGTATTCTCATCAAAATATAGTGAAATAGCGACAGTAAAAGTAGTCATTGTGCAGATTGGTCCATTTCAGAATATATATATGATATGTTTTATAATGATTGATCATGAAAGTGTTCTCAAAGCTGGTAAAGGTGCAGCTAGTTTGAATGACTTTGTAGGGGGGTAAAGGTATATTATTTACCTCTAGAAGTACAAAGTAACCTAAAATGGAAATACTCAAGTAAAGTACAAGTACCTCAGAAGTGTACTTAAGAGAAGTATTTGAGTAAATGTACTTATTCTATCTCTAGTTACTTTACACCGCTGTGTGTCAGACATATGGCTCACAGTCCTGCACAGCTTCCTGATGGCGGCTGCAGAAAGTTAATCACTTGAACTCTTCCAGGTCTTGCGGTCTGCTAACCCAGAACTGATCCCAGAATCATGAGGTTCTGGACGGACGTTTTGTCTCAGCGACCGCCACCACCGAGGGTTCACAGAGAGGAGCAGCACGAACACAAACTGGACTTCTACCAACATGTGCTCCGGACTAAATGAGCCATTAGGCAGAGGATCAAAGCTAATGCTGGACCTTTCTAAGTCAGGACTTCAAACCCACTATTTAGCAGCACTTCTGTTCTTCATCAACAAATGGGGAGTGGTCACTTTTAAAGGCATTGGGATTGTCCCAATTTAGATTTTTTGGGCATATTAACGACTTCTTGCCTTTGTTGGTTTAACTATTAAATAGTTCCTTTATTCTAGAGTCATTTGAAAGGCTGAGTCAATGTGTAAAATGGGTGTTTAACAGTATAGTTACAATGTAATAATA
>JAAOOA010001785.1:0-7500 GCA_012861695.1 Trematomus loennbergii | reverse complement strand
TGGGTCCGGGGTTTTCTCCAAAATATGTAGACCTATGTGGACGTCTCAGGAAAATGCTGCAAAAGAAACAAAAAGCCACAAATATTAGCATTCTTTACTTAAACATGGACGATAGAGAAACATTGAGGAGACACAGCAAAGATGGCGGTGTGCTGTTTCTCCCCTCAAATTGTCTTCTGTTAGTGCCGTAAAAAAAGCCTTTAAAAAGGACCACAAAGCACCTCTTTAGAGAATCTGCAAGCATTTATTCAGACTTTCAGATTTCCTTATAAACTTAATGTCAGGTCACACATCTCAGAAATGTTTAACGTCTGATAATTCAACTTTTAGGAGGTGAACCTACAGAGGTTAGGATTTAATTTGACAAGTCATTTACAATCTTCTGCTATCTAGTGATAACCTCAACTAGTGTCTAGATACATTTGTTTCTATGATACAACTCTTTAAATATGATTGATAAACAGTGAGACATTGAGAAGAACATCGAATCTTAAGAAAATATAATTGTTTCTAACTCTTTCTCTTTTTGAGGTGTGGAAAAGCCTCTAAAAAAGGACCACAATGCATCTGTTCTGGGTCCTAAAGAAACAAACGTATACATGCACTTGAGGTAGGGTAGGTAAGAATGGAAAAACCAGCTCGAGTGGCTAGAATTTGAAACAACGCAGCCGAAAAAATCTGCCACTTCCTTCAGACTTCCTCACAGAGCCCCTCCTCCAACACACACGAACGCACACATGACCAATGAGGGCACCAGATAAGTTTGTGCACAGATGGAAGGTTGACAGGCAGGTAGGCCATCCAGTTATTTTAGCCGGCCGGCTCAGATGATTGGTCGTGCTTTTTACAGTACTACAGCTTCCACAGATGATATTTATTTATGGATTTATTGTCAAAGCTCTTCAGATATTCATTGCTATCGGGATGTTAAGAGCATTCCATGGAATATAACAAGTGTATCTGAAGGAATTACCTACCCCACCTTTAAACAGAAGTTTAAAACCTTAATTTTAAACTTCCTCATCACAGGTTGCTTCCTTTTTAATCAACCTAAATTACTACTTTTAGTGAACTTACAAATGTAGAAATCTAATTTTACAGGCAGCTTACAATCTTCTGCCATCTACTGACAACCACTCAGCTAGTGACTAGAATACTCTGTTCCAACCTCAGCTAGTGACTAGATACATCTGTTCCAACCTCAGCTAGTGACTAGAATACATCTGTTCCAACCTCAGTAGTGACTAGAATACTCTGTTCCAACCTCAGCTAGTGACTAGAATACTTCTGTTCCAACCTCAGCTAGTGACTAGAATACATCTGTTCCAACCTCAGCTAGTGACTAGAATACTTCTGTTCCAACCTCAGCTAGTGACTAGAATACATCTGTTCCAACCTCAGCTAGTGACTAGAATACTTCTGTTCCAACCTCAGCTAGTGACTAGAATACATCTGTTCCAACCTCAGCTAGTGACTAGAATACTTCTGTTCCAACCTCAGCTAGTGACTAGAATACATCTGTTCCAATCAGCTCCTCTGACTAGAATACATCTGTTCCAACTCAGCTCGTGACTAGAATACTTCTGTTCCAACCTCAGCTAGTGACTAGAATACTTCTGTTCCAACCTCAGCTAGTGACTAGAATACTTCTGTTCCAACCTCAGCTAGTGACTAGAATACATCTGTTCCAACTCAGCTAGTGACTAGAATACATCTGTTCCAACTCAGCTAGTGACTAGAATACTTCTGTTCCAACCTCAGCTATTGACTAGAATACTCTGTTCCAACCTCAGCTAGTGACTAGAATACTTCTGTTCCAACCTCAGCTAGTGATAGAATACTCTGTTCCAACCTCAGCTAGTGACTAGAATATCTGTTCCAACCTCAGCTAGTGACTAGAATACATCTGTTCCAACCTCAGCTAGTGACTAGAATACTTCTGTTCCAACCTCAGCTAGTGACTAGAATACATCTTTTCCAACCTCAGCTAGTGACTAGAATACTCTGTTCCAACCTCAGCTCGTGGACTAGAATACTTCTGTTCCAACCTCAGCTAGTGACTAGAATACTTCTGTTCCAACCTCAGCTAGTGACTAGAATACATCTGTTCCAACCTCAGCTAGTGACTAGAATACATCTGTTCCAACCTCAGCTAGTGACTAGAATACATCTGTTCCAACCTCAGCTCGTGACTAGAATACTTCTGTCCAACCTCAGCTAGTGACTAGAATACATCTGTTCCAACCTCAGCTAGTGACTAGAATACATCTGTTCCAACCTCAGCTAGTGACTAGAATACATCTGTTCCAACCTCAGCTAGTGACTAGAATACTTCTGTTCCAACCTCAGCTAGTGACTAGAATACATCTGTTCCAACCTCAGCTAGTGACTAGAATACATCTGTTCCAACCTCAGCTAGTGACTAGAATACATCTGTTCCAACCTCAGCTAGTGACTAGAATACTGTTCCAACCTCAGCTAGTGACTAGAATACATCTGTTCCAACCTCAGCTAGTGACTAGAATACTTCTGTTCCAACCTCAGCTAGTGACTAGAATACTCTGTTCCAACCTCAGCTAGTGACTAGAATACTTCTGTTCCAACCTCAGCTAGTGACTAGAATACATCTGTTCCAACCTCAGCTCGTGACTAGAATACATCTGTTCCAACCTCAGCTAGTGACTAGAATACATCTGTTCCAACCTCAGCTCGTGACTAGAATACTTCTGTTCCAACCTCAGCTAGTGACTAGAATACTTCTGTTCCAACCTCAGCTAGTGACTAGAATACTTCTGTTCCAACCTCAGCTAGTGACTAGAATACTTCTGTTCCAACCTCAGCTAGTGACTAGAATACTTCTGTTCCAACCTCAGCTAGTGACTAGAATACATCTGTTCCAACCTCAGCTAGTGACTAGAATACTTCTGTTCCAACCTCAGCTCGTGACTAGACTAATCTGTTCCAACCTCAGCTAGTGACTAGAATACTTCTGTTCCAACCTCAGCTAGTGACTAGAATACTTCTGTTCCAACCTCAGCTAGTGACTAGAATACTTCTGTTCCAACCTCAGCTAGTGACTAGAATACTTCTGTTCCAACCTCAGCTAGTGACTAGAATACATCTGTTCCAACCTCAGCTAGTGACTAGAATACTTCTGTTCAACCTCAGCTAGTGACTAGAATACATCTGTTCCAACCTCAGCTAGTGACTAGAATACATCTGTTCCAACCTCAGCTAGTGACTAGAATACTTCTGTTCCACCTCAGCTAGTGACTAGAATACTTCTGTCCAACCTCAGCTAGTGACTAGAATACTCTGTTCCAACCTCAGCTAGTGACTAGAATACTTCTGTTCCAACCTCAGCTAGTGACTAGAATACATCTGTTCCAACTCAGCGCCTGACTAGAATACTTCTGTTCCAACCTCAGCTAGTGACTAGAATACTTCTGTTCCAACCTCAGCTAGTGACTAGAATACTTCTGTTCCAACCTCAGCTCGTGACTAGAATACATCTGTTCCAACCTCAGCTAGTGACTAGAATACATCTGTTCCAACCTCAGCTAGTGAACTAGAATACTTCTGTTTCCAACCTCAGCTAGTGACTAGAATACTTCTGTTCCAACCTCAGCTAGTGACTAGAATACTTCTGTTCCAACCTCAGCTAGTGACTAGAATACTTCTGTTCCAACCTCAGCTAGTGACTAGAATACTTCTGTTCCAACCTCAGCTAGTGACTAGAATATTCTGTTCCAACCTCAGCTAGTGACTAGAATACTTCTGTTCCAACCTCAGCTAGTGACTGAATACTTCTGTTCCAACCTCAGCTCTGTGATAGAATACTCTGTTCCAACCTCAGCTAGTGACTAGAATACTTCTGTTCCAACCTCAGCTAGTGACTAGAATACTTCTGTTCCAACCTCAGCTAGTGACTAGAATACATCTGTTCCAACCTCAGCTCGTGACTAGAAACTTCTGTTCCAACCTCAGCTAGTGACTAGAATACTCTGTTCCAACCTCAGCTAGTGACTAGAATACTTCTGTTCCAACCTCAGCTAGTGACTAGAATACATCTGTTCCAACCTCAGCTAGTGACTAGAATACATCTGTTCCAACCTCAGCTAGTGACTAGAATACTTCTGTTCCAACCTCAGCTAGTGACTAGAATACATCTGTTCCAACCTCAGCTAGTGACTAGAATACTTCTGTTCCAACCTCAGCTAGTGACTAGAATACTTCTGTTCCAACCTCAGCTAGTGACTAGAATACTTCTGTTCCAACCTCAGCTAGTGACTAGAATACATCTGTTCCAACCTCAGCTAGTGACTAGAATACTTCTGTTCCAACCTCAGCTAGTGACTAGAATACATCTGTTCCAACCTCAGCTAGTGACTAGAATACATCTGTTCCAACCTCAGCTCGTGACTAGAATACATCTGTTCCAACCTCAGCTAGTGACTAGAATACTTCTGTTCCAACCTCAGCTAGTGACTAGAATACTTCTGTTCCAACCTCAGCTAGTGACTAGAATACATCTGTTCCAACCTCAGCTAGTGACTAGAATACATCTGTTCCAACCTCAGCTCGTGACTAGAATACATCTGTTCCAACCTCAGCTAGTGACTAGAATACATCTGTTCCAACCTCAGCTAGTGACTAGAATACATCTGTTCCAACCTCAGCTAGTGACTAGAATACTTCTGTTCCAACCTCAGCTAGTGACTAGAATACTTCTGTTCCAACCTCAGCTAGTGACTAGAATACTCTGTTCCAACCTCAGCTAGTGACTAGAATACTTCTGTTCAATCAGCTAGTGACTAGAATACTTCTGTTCCAACCTCAGCTAGTGACTAGAATACATCTGTTCCAACCTCAGCTAGTGACTAGAATACTTCTGTTCCAACCTCAGCTAGTGACTAGAATACTTCTGTTCCAACCTCAGCTAGTGACTAGAATACATCTGTTCCAACCTCAGCTAGTGACTAGAATAATCTGTTCCAACCTCAGCTAGTGACTAGAATACTTCTGTTCCAACTCAGCTAGTGACTAGAATACTTCTGTTCCAACCTCAGCTAGTGACTAGAATACTTCTGTTCCAACCTCAGCTGACTAGATATCTGTTCCAACCTCAGCTAGTGACTAGAATACTTCTGTTCAACCTCAGCTAGTGACTAGAATACATCTGTTCAACCTCAGCTAGTGACTAGAATACTTCTGTTCCAACCTCAGCTAGTGACTAGAATACTTCTGTTCCAACCTCAGCTAGTGACTAGAATACTTCTGTTCCAACCTCAGCTAGTGACTAGAATACTTCTGTTCCAACCTCAGCTAGTGACTAGAATACTTCTGTTCCAACCTCAGCTAGTGACTAGAATACTTCTGTTCCAACCTCAGCTAGTGACTAGAATACTCTGTTCCAACCTCAGCTAGTGACTAGAATACTTCTGTTCCAACCTCAGCTAGTGACTAGAATACTTCTGTTCCAACCTCAGCTAGTGACTAGATACATCTGTTCCAACCTCAGCTAGGACTAGAATACTCTGTTCCAACCTCAGCTAGTGACTAGAATACATCTGTTCCAACCTCAGCTAGTGACTAGAATACTTCTGTTCCAACCTCAGCTAGTGACTAGAATACATCTGTTCCAACCTCAGCTAGTGACTAGAATACTTCTGTTCCAACCTCAGCTAGTGACTAGAATACTTCTGTTCCAACCTCAGCTAGTGACTAGAATACTTCTGTTCCAACCTCAGCTAGTGACTAGAATACTTCTGTTCCAACCTCAGCTCGTGACTAGAATACTTCTGTTCCAACCTCAGCTAGTGACTAGAATTCTGTTCCAACCTCAGCTAGTGACTAGAATACTTCTGTTCCAACCTCAGCTAGTGACTAGAATACTTCTGTTCCAACCTCAGCTAGTGACTAGAATACTTCTGTTCCAACCTCAGCTAGTGACTAGAATACATCTGTTCCAACCTCAGCTAGTGACTAGAATACATCTGTTCCAACCTCAGCTAGTGACTAGAATACTTCTGTTCCAACCTCAGCTAGTGACTAGAATACATCTGTTCCAACCTCAGCTAGTGACTAGAATACTCTTTCCAACCTCAGCTAGTGACTAGAATACATCTGTTCCAACCTCAGCTAGTGACTAGAATACTTCTGTTCCAACCTCAGCTAGTGACTAGAATACTTCTGTTCCAACCTCAGCTAGTGATTAGAATACTTCTGTTCCAACCTCAGCTAGTGACTAGAATACATCTGTTCCAACCTCAGCTAGTGACTAGAATACATCTGTTCCAACCTCAGCTAGTGACTAGAATACATCTGTTCCAACCTCAGCTAGTGACTAGAATACTTCTGTTCCAACTCAGCTGTGACTAGAATACATCTGTTCCAACCTCAGCTAGTGACTAGAATACTCTGTTCCAACTCAGCTAGTGACTAGAATACTTCTGTTCCAACCTCAGCTAGTGACTAGAATACTTCTGTTCCAACCTCAGCTAGTGACTAGAATACTTCTGTTCCAACCTCAGCTAGTGACTAGAATACTTCTGTTCCAACCTCAGCTCTGACTAGAATACTTCTGTTCCAACCTCAGCTCGTGACTAGAATACTTCTGTTCCAACCTCAGCTAGTGACTAGAATACTTCTGTTCCAACCTCAGCTAGTGACTAGAATACTTCTGTTCCAACCTCAGCTAGTGACTAGAATACTTCTGTTCCAACCTCAGCTAGTGACTAGAATACATCTGTTCAACTCAGCTAGTGACTAGAATACATCTGTTCCAACCTCAGCTAGTGACTAGAATACATCTGTCCAACCTCAGCTAGTGACTAGAATACATGTTCCAACCTCAGCTAGTGACTAGAATACTTCTGTTCCAACCTCAGCTAGTGACTAGAATACTTCTGTTCCAACCTCAGCTAGTGACTAGAATACTTCTGTTCCAACCTCAGCTAGTGACTGAATACTTCTGTTCCAACCTCAGCTAGTGACTAGAATACTTCTGTTCCAACCTCAGCTAGTGACTAGAATACATCTGTTCCAACCTCAGCTAGTGACTAGAATACTTCTGTTCCAACCTCAGCTAGTGACTAGAATACATCTGTTCAACCTCAGCTAGTGACTAGAATACTTCTGTTCCAACCTCAGCTCTAGTGACTAGAATACTTCTGTTCCAACCTCAGCTCGTGACTAGAAATACTTCTGTTCCAACCTCAGCTAGTGACTAGAATAACTTCTGTTCAACCTCAGCTAGTGACTAGAATACTTCTGTTCCAACCTCAGCTAGTGACTAGAAAACTTCTGTTCCAACCTCAGCTAGTGACTAGAATACTTCTGTTCCAACCTCAGCTAGTGACTAGAATACATCTGTTCCAACCTCAGCTAGTGACTAGAATACTTCTGTTCCAACCTCAGCTAGTGACTAGAATACATCTGTTCCAACCTCAGCTAGTGACTAGAATACTTCTGTTCCAACCTCAGCTAGTGACTAGAATA
>JAAOOA010001784.1:0-89868 GCA_012861695.1 Trematomus loennbergii | reverse complement strand
TAGAATTAGGTTTCACAAATCTGAAACTGTGTTATAAATAATGTTGGCCTCTCTGGGATAATCAGTCCAAATAAATCAGCTATGCAGCGATTTAAGAGGTTCAAACACGGAGGATTGTTCCTTTTTGAAGAGTGCTTCATGTATGCTTGAACTTTGTTTAATGTTGTTAAAGTTTTTCTTACCGGAAGTCATGTGACCTCTAGCTCTAGTTTTCACGCTGTTTCATAATTGTGCCAAGAAGGAAATAAACATGATTGTGAACATCAGTTCGATGCGTAACGTTCTTTCAAGACAAAGTTACAATGTGTGTACCTGCGAAGCAAATTACAGAAACACTGCACAGTTATTCACAAGTCAAAACGTTTTCATAGCGGCCGAGAATATCTAGCTAGCTAGATGTAGCCTATTCAGCCTAGCATGGCTAGCTTGATCTACTGAGCAAATAAAAGTACATCTGAGACCATTATTGTGCAGATTAAAACCCCAGTGCATGTAGCTGATTTTACCTTCGTCGTGGTAGTCATCGTTGGCCACTGAATCGCCGTTTGTAGTCCTGCCTGAGTTTCTTTATTTTTAGCCGGTGTGTGCCGTGGGGCTGTGGACATTCCCAGGTCGAGTGAAAGCTACTGAACTGGCTTCAGTAGCATTCCCTGGGTCACGTCCTCGGCGTAGATCTCCAGAAGCGCCGACACCTCCTCATCATTTCTTGATGCTTGCCATAACTGCTTTCAAAAATAAACCCAACGCTCCGTTTTGTAGCGAGGAAAAACAATGGCGTCTCCACACAACATTTTCACAGTTGTACGGGCGTGGTTTGCAATTCGCCCAGCCAATCAGCACTGGGGCACTTTTCACCCACAGGAAAGTACGCTCTCTCAGCTGGCTCTAAAAATGGGGGTAAAAGTACCCGAGATTAAGTACGATTTTTGGTGTGAACGCGACATAAGGGGTACTAACGGAACTAAAACGCGAAAAGTACGGTGAAAGTACTCCGGTGTGAACGCGGCTAATGTACTAGGACAGTTCGAGGGACTGAAGAGTTCGGGGGGAACAAGTACCGGCTAAGTACTTGGTGTGAAAGCAGCTCATGAATCCTTGTGACACTCCCAGATCTAATGTACGTTAGAGGGTCTGGATCATGTGTCTCCTCAGTGACCTTAAATATATGTCCTATTGTTGGTGCATGAGAAGCTGCTGTGATGCTAGTTCAATTCCCGACTTGATCCGACAGTAGACTGGTATTATTGGACAAATAGTGAATGTCCTCTTCCAACATGAGAGTAACATGCTAACAAAGGTATCCCAACTGTAGCTGTGTGCATGACAGGATGTCTGATTACCTAGAAGAGCATCAGGACTGTTTTAGGCATATGATAGCTATGTGATTAACATGATGATTCAGCCTCTATGGAGATAGACATGACAAGCATGATCATTTCTGACGTGGAGCTAATCTGAAGTAAACATTGAATACTGCTTTCTATTCCTCCATCTTGTGACTGTGTAACTCCCTCTCTTGGTTATCAGCATGTGGAGGACACTGTTCAGGAACTAGTTGATGCTCTGTATGGGATGACTACATCCATTCTGGAGGGATCAGAAATACATGGATCCTGAGATTGAAGCTCAGCCGGGGACCAGGGATATGTTTCTAACTGTTTCATCATACTCTCTTCTTCCTGCAGGTGCACCCTGATCTGAGCCGGCAGCTGCTCCAGGACGGATATCGCCTCGATGAGATCCCGATGACGAGGACCTGGACCTGATCCCGCCCAAAAAAATGAGTTCTTCTGTGTGTTGCTGCTCCTCCGAGAGTCCGTCCTGCTGCATTCAATGAGGTGGGACTCGGGACTCTAACCCATGGATGTTGTTAGGAAAATGCTGAATGTACTCTTCCAATATCTCAAGACAAAATCTCAAGCCTGAGATTCTCGAGAGCAAAACGTCACAAATTACCCAAGATTCAAGGATTCAAGGCTTTTATTGTCATTTGTACATAGCTACAGTGTAGTTATGTCCATGAAAATCTTAGGTCACAGGCTCCTCCAACAGGGCAACACAATAAACAGATCAAATGGTGCAAGTAAATACAAATAGAATAGAAATAGTGCCCGTATTTGCGCTTATAGATTAGCTTGGTTGAGTTTTCCCTTAAGCCCCGCCCCCGAGAGAGAAAATAAATCTGGATTCAGCTTTTAGTGCACTTTTACAGCTCTTAGGACCTAATGATTCTAATAAGGGCTGTAAAATAGTTCTCCCCTGATTTACAGACGTCTCTTTCCCCATGTTGGTCAATGGGAAAAAGTATTTCTGGGCCCAGTGACGTCACGGACTGATACGGAAGTTGTAGTACCGCCGTTTGGCCACTACAATACTTTTTTTTTTTTCAAATAACCTGCTGCCTCAGGACTTCAGCTCTGAAGCCGGACTCCTCCAACGTTAAGACGAAAGAACAAGCCTTACTCACTGTGATCATCCCTTTTTTTAACCTTTTCTTTTTATAGAACCTTATTGAAATGCTTACTATGCCACTGCACTAAAGTGTGGCATGTTATTCCATTATGTGGGATATGTTCTAGTTTACTCAGAGGGCGAGATGTCTTTTTTCCGCCCGATGAACAGGTCTGTAAAGGAGAAGCTCACCTCCAAAAATGGTTATTTGTATATCAAGAACTCACCATGTGTTACCTTGAATTCTTAAAGGGACCCTATTCTGCTGTTTGGGGTTTTCCCTTTCTTGTAATAATAATAATAAATTACATTTTTATTAGAGCGACAACTACCGACAAGATGATGAACGACATCATAGAGGAACCGGAGAAGGACACCCTGCTGGAGCCGCAAGTCTTCCCGGTAATGTCTGCTAAAGATAGCCCGGCTAACGCTAGCTTGTAAATAGAAACTGGGAGGCTAGTTGAAGACGGTTTTTATGAATGGGCGTAGTGGCCAAACGGGGGTACTACAACGTCAAGGATGTCACGGTATAAAAACAGCTTTATTCCAGCAGCAAATTGAAGTATAATAATAATAAAGAACAATGAATAATGAAATCTTGGCAAGTTATGTAGAACAACGACTCAAAGGCTATAGTTTATAAGAAAAGTAAGACTGCGCATGCGCATGGCCCACGTTCGGGTTTTCTGAACATACAGTCGCTCTATTTTTGGCTTCAAGCGCCACTGAGCAACTCTCATAGGAATGAACGCCTCTCTCTCTTTATTCATCCATAGGCTAGCTGCTAGCTGATTAGCTTAGCCTGGGATTTTGACAGTTGTTTATATTAGTCGTGTTTACAAATAAGTGTATCTCTTTCTCGTAAAACAATGCTAAGATTGAGTTTGATTGACATTAAGTGACATTATATAGTTGGCCCTAAACACCTACAGTGTTATCGTTTCTTATTCCATAAATAGAACTGCTGGGGACATCTGGAGGAGTTTTCACTTTTTTTAGAGACAGTTATGGAGTAACTTTTGTAGGAGTGGAAGAACTACTTAGATATCTAACTTAAGTCAAAGTAGCTTAATAGAAAACATACTATGTTACAAGTAAAAGTCCTGCATTCAAAAGTATTGCCTCAAAACTAAGTACCAAAAGTAAAAGTACTTATTGTGTGTAATGTCCCATTTTAAAGTTATATACATGAATGTGTAATCATCCCAGCTTGTACAGGTAGAGCTCATTGTAATGCCTTTATATGCTGTTATTGGATATCTTAACCTTTAATTGTATATCTTAGTTTATGTATAGTTTGTATGAGCTAATAATCTGAATCTGTAAAGTATCTAGAAACTCATTTTGTTAAACAAATGTAGTAAAAAGCACAATATTGGCTTCCAAATTGTAGTAGAAGTATAACTCATTTAAAGTACAAGTACTTGAGTTAATGCATTTTAAATCATTACACATAGCTAAAGTACACTTTAAAATGTAAATACTGTTGCAAGTAAAACGCCTATTCAAAAGTTACTTAACTACCCATTTATTCTCATCAAAATACTTATTTTGCACAAAGGCCTTTTCCAAAATACTGTTTACTTTAACAAATTGGATTTGAATTTGTTTAAGCATTAGTTTTGGCAGCTGGTAAAACAAGAGCTATTTTAAACGATGTATACAGTGTTTTTAGAGCCGTGTTTACTTTAAGGTCATTATGGTTTAAATGTTTGGCTTATTAATGTAAGGCTTTAGATTCAAATAGCTATTTATCTTTCGTGAATTACACTAGGGTTTAAAAGATGAACATTTAGATGATTAATACGTTGATTGAAGTCTCTCTTTTTGCTGTGAAATGTGCGCTATCAAGGAGAATTAGACGGGGATCGATTCATCACATTATATCATGTAGAATTGTCAGAGAGAAACCATGATATATTAATAGAACAATAATGTCATTGTTAGCTAATGAATGTTTCCATGCTGAACAACGGCAACATGACAACGTTTTCATTGGTCCCTCTTCTTTAGAGAAGACCAGGAAATGATGGATACACGGATCGTGTTCAAATCAATAGGCACGCAATGACTCTAATATTTGTGTCTCTTGTATTATTTAAAAACATTGTAAATGAACCTCTGTATGTCATGTTTTCAGCTCCATTGGCCTCCAGATGTTACTCCCACGGCCGGGTGGAGACGGACGAGGAGTTTGACGCCCGCTGGGTGACGTACTTCAGCAAACCTGACATCGATGCCTGGGAGCTGAGGAAAGGTACCTTTGTGCTTTTTAAATATCTTCTGATGATGTGTCCTCGCTCTGTTGTTAATAGTGTGGTTCATGTTATGGTTATAGTTGGGGTTTCATTGAAAAGTGTGGACAAAATACATTCTGTCAAAAGTTAGACCTATTTTCAGTCAATCTGGAAAAGTGTTCTGGTTGTTATAAGCCCCAATGTTTCTAGGAGTTGGGTTTTATTCCCACTTTTAACAAAACTGTGTGTATTGTTTGGATAAAATGGTGCAATATAATGGTTGCTCTTCTTATTATTGCTTATTCTAAATATAGTACAGGAAAGAGATGCAAATAAAGGACACAGCAGGACATTTAGATGAGAACACCAGGTCAAGCTAAATAAAATATATGAATAATATTAAATAAATAACCCAAAACAAAACTAAAAGGATCCCTAACGCACCACACTCTGAACTACACACAGGTATAGTCCAAGTTACTGAGGGTCCCTGAACGCACCACACTCTGAACTACACACAGGTATAGTCCAAGTTACAGAGGGTCCCTGAACGCACCACACTCTGAACTACACACACACACAGCTGGGTTACTGAGGGTCCCTGAACGCACCACACTCTGAACTACACACACACACAGCTGGGTTACTGAGGGTCCCTGAATGCACCACACTCTGAACTACACACAGATATAATCAAAGTGACTGAGGGTCCCTGAATGCACCACACTCTGTACTACACACATATAGTCAAAGTTACTGAGGGTCCCTGAATGCACCACACTCTGAACTACACACAGATATAATCAGAGTTACTGAGGGTCCCTGAACGCACCACACTCTGAACTACACACACACACAACTGTTTACTGAGGGTCCCTGAACGCACCACACTCTGAACTACACACACATATAGTCAAAGTTACTGAGTGTCCCTGAACGCACCACACTCTGAACTACACACAGATATATTCAAAGTTACTGAGGGTCCCTGAACGCACCACACTCTGAAAAAGGATCCCTTCAACATTTTTAAATAACTAGGTTGACGGTCCAATGCACTCAAAACCAAAGACACACACATACGATATGCATATTATATTTATTGTCCCATTTCATGTTTTGTAATGGCTTGTGGCAATATTATGAATGTGTCATTATGCTGCTGTCAAATCCTCGTCTCAGTACGATACCAGTCACCTCTGTGGAAACATTGGTATAACTGACTTTTTTATTTATATTGAAGTGTATGTCTTTTAAAAATGGACTTGAGTCTCTTCAATAAAGCTGACGAATATCTTCTCCACAAGAAATTGTCTTAAAGTATTTTTCATGAACCTTAAATTCAGACGACTCTTGCTAATGATTGCTAATTCTTTGAAGTAATACATTTGTTTTGTAATGAATGTAACCCTGAAGGCATGAACACCCTGATCGGGTACGACCTGGTGCCCGAGGCTAAGATCGTGGACTCGGCGCTCAGAGCGTGCCGGAGACTGAACGACATGGCCAGCGCCATCCGTATCCTGGAGGCCGTTAAGGTGAGATCACTTATCGAATTGTGGAAGAAATGAGGCCCTATGTCTCTTCCTAACCACTCTTACTTAATGTCCATGAGAATGTTCAAGATTCAAGGCTTTTATTGTCATGTGTACATAGCTACAGTTTAGATATGTCAATGGAAATCTGAGGCTCCTCCAACAGCGAAACACAGTAAAACAGATCAAATAGTGCAAGGCAAGTTTATTTATATAGCACCATTCAACACAAGGGAATACAAAGTGCTTTACAAACATGAAAGACATTAAGAGCATTAAACACAGTAGAAACATTAAAAAGATATTAAAACATGAATAACACAGGTACATGAATAAAAGTTAAGATGTGAAAGTTCAATTAAAAGCAGCGGCAAAAAGAAAAGTCTTCAGCCTGGATTCAAAAGTAGTAAAGAGTGCAAGTAAATACAAATACAATAGAATATAATAGAACTAGTGCAAGAATAGTCTATAAGATGCAAACAGATGAATGTTCTGGATGTTCTTTCCAAAGCTCAGGTGTTCAACAGTCTGATGGCCTGTGGGATGAAACTGTTCTGGTATAATAACATAATGATCTGGGATTAAAGGAAGTAGTGAAGGAGAATTCATCAGGACACTGGGAGACGTTATGATGAGACGGAGGGTGTTTTGGATGTGCCTCTGTTGTGGGGAAACTACAAAGCCACTAAAAGCACATCTAGATACTTGAGTCCGTGCATAGCATGTTGTTTCTTGAGGGTTTCATAAATGTGTGAAGCTAATTGGTTGCATGAAAGCCATTTAGTATCATTGTATATAACGGCTTTGAATAAATAATACTCTATGGAATATATATATACATAAACACTTATCTTTCGTAAAGGATGGTCCAGTGTTTCCTTAAGGAGGCAACAAGGGAAGCAAGGTGCCCACTGAGAGGCTTCTAGGTCAATTCACTCTGTTAGGAACATTTCTGAGTGAAAGATGAATAAAATAGTGCGAGAGAATGATTTGAGATGTGCAAGTAAATACAAATAGAATAGAGATAGTGCAAGAAGAGTCTATATACAAGTACATGGAATCTGATATATTAGATAATAATTAGCAAGATGCAAACAGGTGAATGTTTATGGATGTTCTTTAAAAAGTGCAGGTGTTTAATAATCTCATGGTGCAATATAATGGATTGAAGTAGAGAACAATATTATCACCGTAGTATTCCCATGTGTTGTGTATGGAAAGACTTGTTGTTTATTTGATTACTAGATGCTAATTGTTGTTTAAACCAATCCTAAAGGAGGGCTTCAGTCCATATGTATTGCTGATCGCTGTAAGTAGTGTACGCTGTGTTCTCCATAACAACATCCTCTTCATTTGTTATTTCCTCTGTGTCTTTCAGGACAAAGCCGGCCCCCACAAAGAGATCTACCCGTACCTGATCCAGGAGCTGCAGCCCACGCTGTCAGAGCTCGGCATCTCCACTCCAGAACAGCTCGGCATGGACAAGTTATAGACCCTCCAGGTGACGATGCTCTCATTACAACATGTGTTTTTAGCACATCTCTGCACACGTGTCTCAGGGACAGTTTCACCCCAGAAATGACTCTACATCAGGGGTCTCCAAACCTCAGCAGATAAAGAAAGTATAATGGAATACGGCCCACAAATGAAACTTGTGTCGTCTTATATTGTACTTCTTAAATATATATGTACAAATATATTACACAGTAGTATTCATGTGTTAATGAGACCACTTTTCTAATAAAGCTGGAAACATTTTCTAACAAATCTTAGTTGATAAGAAAAAGCCCAATGACTTATTTCCATAACAAGCTTGAAACACACCGTTCCTATTCCTCCTTATTTTAATCAATCTGAAGCTTCTGTTTTAAGGGATGAGCTGCCAACACTCACGAGCATCACTTACCTACATTTGATTGGTTTTGCTAACTTATAAATGAACTTATGAGGCAATGAACCTCTACTGAGGGGCCCAGCCCTTCGTATATTTTTCTGTATGTGGCCCTCGGTAAAAAGGTTTGGCCACCCCTGCTCTATTTACTAATTACTCTTCTTTGTAACTCACTTTTTAAATCGGTTTCAATCAATGTGTTGGAGTCAGTTTCCCACGGTTACTGAAATCTGCCCTTTAAATGTCTGCCTTTGACATTTTGAAACACACACAGTGGCGTTTTTATATGTACAAAAGTGGAGGGGCACGAACAACTTAGATGTGTATAGCTTCTGGTGCTTTTTTAAACACGTAAACAAATAGCTGTAGGCTATCCGTGGTTCAGAGAGAGAGGGGGGGGGGACACAGACACTCATCACGAGGTCACAATATCAATGGATCCAGCAGAGCAATAGCCTACAGGCAAAACACAGAAGATCAACAAAAGATATGACATCAAACGAACTTACCAAAGCTGAAGTAGAGGGTCAACTTCATTCATTTTCTTTCCTTTGTACTGATTGTAATCGCTATACGCTGCTCTCTCTCGTCCCCTCTTCACAACTACACTTTTCGCTGCACACGTACTTACAGCCAATCAGCTCTGAATTATGAGATGACGTTTGGTGGGGTTGCCAGCACTATGCCCCACCGGTGATTTTTTTGCCGCACACATTGAATAGAAAAAGACTCTGAGCATGCGCAGTGTAGTTTTTACAGAACCCATTCACTTTGACAGTGAGAGAGAGGGGCTAGATCGGGGCTTGACCCACATCGCTCAAAACGGCTCAATAGGCACACTGTAGACACTAAGTAGAAGAACGCAGACTAAAACAGCAATGCACAGACGAATCAGATGATTAAACATGATCTTAACATATATTTGAACATATATTCTTTTTGCATATTTTTGGAATTATTATTATTTTCATTACTTTCTGCTGACACTAGGTGGGGCTGCCCCTGAGGACGAGTCGCCACTGAACACACATGTCTTTCTTCAAAAAGCACGAACCAGTTACTCAAAAAGAAATAGCTGAGAATCCACTCATTAAAACATGTATTTAGCACATCTCTGCACACGTCTCTGCACAGCCCTCCAATTTAAAATATAACACAAGGTAGTCTGTCATATATTCAGTGTGTTATAGAGCAGGGGTGTCCAAACTTTTTCTCCGAGGGCCACATACAGAAAAATATTCGAAGGGCTGGGCCGCTCACTAGAGGTTTATTGGCTCATAAGTGAAGTTATAAGTTAGCTAAACCAATCAAATGTCAGTAAATGATGCTGCAGCCTACATGACAGCTTTCCATAGGGTTTCATTCATTTTGTTAGCAGCTCATTCCTTAAAAGAGAAGCCTCAGATTGCTCATCATAAGAGGAAATAGGAAGGGTTGTTATTTCAATAAGTTATTGGGCTCTTATCAACTTAGATTTGTTAGAACATATTTGTAATTGACTGAAAGTGGGCTCATTAACACATGAACACTACTGTGTAACATATGTTTACAGATATATTTAAGAAGTACAAGACAAGCTCAAGTTTCATTTTGTGGGCCGCATGCCATTATACTTTTTGCATTTGGCCCCCGGGCCGTAGTTTGGACATCCCTGTTATAGACCAAACGATTAATAAATAATGAAACATAAGCATTAGTTGCAAAGGAAAGTCAGATTGGTGCATCCAGACAGTCTGAACAGATAGAATGAATGCATGTGCTCTGTTTTATATCACATCAAAGTTAATATCATTGGGTTTTGGACTGATACGACGACACGTTTAAAGACACCACCATTATGGATTTGATGATCGACATGTCCACACATGTTTTACATAGACTCACATACTTTCAAATACCTCAGTCAGTTTCATCCCACAGGCAGTAAGACTGTTAAACACCTGAGCTCTGTGAAGAACATCCATAACATTCATCTGTCATCTTGCAATCTACTTATTTATATAAATAGTTATCACCGCAATAAACCGTATTTAATTTGGTCTTAATGTACATTATTTAATTTCATATTCTGTTCTTGTACATATTCTATTTACATGTATATAGACTTCTTGCTCTATTTTGTATGTTATTGTATATGTTGCATTGTTGGAGGAGCTCAGGTCAGTCATTTTTTTTTTTAGAAATCCACATTTCAAGAGAAATTGAGAAACTGGGATCGACGCTAGGCAAAAAATACGACAAACATCTTGATAATTGATTAATCGTTAAGGAAACTGCTATTTGAAGTCTCTAAAATCTAAAAAATGTGCTGTTCACTGGGTGTTATATCAGATCACAGTGAATATCTTTGGGTTTTAGTCTGAGAAATCCACATTTTGAGAGAATTTGAGAAACTGGGATCGATAGTAGACAATCGATCCCAGTTTAATGATGTTACGCCCAGGTCTAGGGGAACCTAGGCGCAGCATAAAGTTGCACTGTCCCCACTTTTCCCACTCCCAAGAACATGGAGGCCGAGACAGAGAATGTCGTTTGGTAAATGTAATTACCAAAATGATTACAAAGAGGAGTAACAAAACCACAAAACAAACAAACCTTTTAACACAAAAATCTTACCTAACGAATGAGAAAAATAAACGTACAGGCTTCTTACCTACTCTAACGTAAAAACAGGAGAAAACGAATTATCCAAAAGAAAAGGGTTTTGCACTCCTGAGAAAAATAAAGCGTGTCTTCAAAGACAGGTAAAGGAGCTTTTCTTTCTACAGTCTCACAACAGAAGAGAAGGACCGGTATACGGTAATAATAGGTACACAGCACCACAGGACAGATATCTGAACGCAATTTGTGTTGGGAGAAGTCAAGTCAAATACAGACAATTATCTGAATACTTGATTCATCGTTAAGGAAATAGCCACTACTTCATTATATATGTTGCATTGTTGGAGGAGCTCAGGTCAGAAGGAATTTCATTGCCATGTCTACACTGTAGCTTTGTGCATATGACAATAAAACCTTAGAGTTTGAACGTCTGCACAGCCTTCTCTTGATAACTGGACTCAAACTCACACTGTACATTTCACATTTATATTCAATCTCATATTTAATAATCCAGTCCTGGCTAAATTAAAGTATATATCTAGTCTTTTAATTTCTCTAATGTTCAATGCCTTGTCTTTTCATGCTGCTGCAACGCAAACATTTCCCACATTGGGATCAATAAAGTTCTTCTTATCTGATCTTATCTTAAAATATACCACACAGTAGTCTGACATATATTCAGTGTTCCAAGTCTTTTAGTTTTTATGTTTTTTAGGTTCTTTTGTATTTAAATGTATATTTTTGACCTCTTTTTGCAACTTATGGTCTGAAGTTGTTTATGTTTGCACCACAATACACCAGAGCTAATCCCTCTGTGTACCTGGTGATAAACTTGATTCTGAATTTAGGAAGTTAATGTGTGTTAAAATGTGCAGCAGCTCATGAAGGATATTGACTTCCTCTCATCTGAACATGTCTCCTTCTCCTCTCTCCTCAGGTCCTTGGATGTATAACGAGATGACGATGAGCTCTTCTGATTCCCCACTTTAAATATGTCTATATATTGTTGATCAAATCCATGCTTTCCTGTTGTGTACAAAATGGTGGACCTAATAATAAAGAAACCAATCATTTAAGAACGTGTGTTGTTCTTTTAGTTTTGTATATAAATGCATCATGTTTTCCAAGTTGATCAAATAAACTCATGAATACAAGATTAAAACATAGTTTCTCTATCTTGGTCAAAGTGTTGATGAACCAGTTTGTACCTTTTGGTTTGATGAGCTTCAGAGGCCTGTACTACGAAGCTGGTTCAACTTAACCTGGATATGTTGGAGTTAGCCGGTTGGCGTAATCCAAAACATACGCGCTGGCGCTAAACTGTACTACGACGCTGGATATCAAGTGGATCGCTCAAGCCGCCGTGTCCTATCTAGTTAGGTGCGCGTTCACATGAAAGGGGTGGTATTTGGAGCATTCGACCAATCTCAAACACGGAGAAGCGTACTGACAGCGCAGCGTCATACTTCCTGAATGAAAAGTGAACTTTAATATTAGTCAAATATGAGGAAGTTAAACTTTAAACATCCATGACTTAAACACTTTACCCAGGATAAAAGCCACATAGCTGCACCTGCAAGGTGAATACAGCTGGTAAAAGAAAAAGTGTTTGAATGCGTACATTAACAGGTTTATGAAATCACTGCCCGTCCAAGACACGAGTGGATCTGACTTTAATTAGGAGAATTTGACTCGAGTGTTTCGTCAATTTAATGTGTTGCTTAAAATAATACTTCTGCATACAGTATGTGACACTATGAGTGTTGCACGGCCAGATACGGCTCAATAAGCTGACTCAAATAAGGAAATATATGATACATTATGATGTGATATGATATGAATGATAATGGGACACATCTACGTCTGCACTCACAGTGCCGCGGACTGTACTTAATGTTACTCTGATCCGGTTACTTATGTTGTGGCAGATATTTAAGTAAGCTTTCTTAACGCTAATGTTATAATAGTCAGATTGCTCTGAAGATGGGAGGGGATATTCTATTAATTTTCACGTTCACACAGTCAGTTGATTTTGGCCGGTCGTCTTTCCTGCAACGGCAGTTTAAACTGTATTTCCTTTCTCCTCCTGTCATATGAATTGATCGCTTTAAACTCCGCACACGAGCTCTGATTGGTCAGCAGGCAGTGCTTTCACTGAGTTGATCTCTTAGCCTGCCACCTAACCTGCTCCGGAGCAGGTTTGCCGCTCAGCATAAGTTACCATGGAAATCTAGCCTGCTAAAAAGAGAACCAGCGTCGTAGGACCGGAAAGCCCGAGATTTCCCTGAATTTAGCCGGCTAAGCGAAAATCTAGCTTCGTAGTACAGGCCTCAGGTCACCAGGACTTGCTTTGTTTTATTTCTGTACTTGGGTACATTTCTACGCTGAAGGATTTTAATTCTGCTCTCTGCAATGAGCAAAAAACGCATTGGTGGCTAAATATATTTGACTAAATATACACTGTAATTAAAAAAGTATTTCCTTATCGATAATTACTCGTGACATATTGCATAGTTATGATATACCCCTGTTCTTTGGAAACAATATACATAAGAAACAAGACTTTAAATCCATATTTATTCTATAAGAACTGCAGTGAGTGCATATTTGAGTTGTGTTGTATTTGTTAACACGACTAAAGTACACATTTGAATTATTGTTGTCGATTCACATATACACAAACCAAGTATAAAGTCCAGTCGTTGTTCTAATCAGTATTTACATATAAGTGCTTTGTTATTGTTTCACCTTTAATACACTGCAATAACACAACACAATGATTTGCTTCTGAATATGAAATAGAAACCTTGCAGACAGGTGTTTGCCCCTCTTTGCTCTTCTCTTCACCACCAGATGGCGACAGGAGCCTGGATATCTGTTTCTTTCTCATAAGCAGTAAGTTGCACCAAAGCCCTAGAACTGAAAGAGTTGCGACAGCGGAAGTCCAAAATGCTTGATCGTCTCGTGGTGATCTCTTTATAGGGCTTTGCTTCAGTCATACTCATACAGGGGCTGTTTCTCAAAGTCGAGGATGCTTCCTTGGTAGGACATGTCCTTCCGAGTCAGGTCCTTCAGAGGCTAGGCAAGAATCCTTCCTAGCATTCGGAGGACGAAGAATGGAACAGGTTAGCAAGTGTGCAAGTGTGCAAGTGTGCAGGTGTGCGCTGGAGAGGACGCTGGCGTTGACTGTTCGCCGCTTCTCCGCCTCTGTTACCCTCTTTTCTTGCAAAAACTTCCGAATTGGACTACTGCCCTGCACTGCACTGCACTGCACATTGTTTTTAACATTTTTAACTTACTTTACCTTCTGCCTCCGTTGCTGGCTGTAGCCGGCTGCCCTCACTCAGCCATCAAAGTGCCGGGTGGCTACTGCTACCTGCTACATCGCCTATTTGTCTGTCTCCACCCCACGCAACAACCGTGGACTCTCTCTGCCTCCTGCCTTCATCTCTGGGGTGCATCTGTCCTGTCCGCTGTTCACATCCTCCTGCCATGCCGTGGATCTTCCTCGTCTCCACAACAATCCTCCTCCTCTGTGCACCTAGCCTGCTAGCCGCTATCGCTGCTAACACACTGCTCCCAGCCTTTCCACCTGTCATCATGCTGAAATACTCCATCTCACAGCTTCTGTCACTCAACATCTCCTCCACCCCGTCTTTCATCTCAGTCATCAGACTTCTTGGACTCCTTCGTCGACCCCGCTACATTCACCGAAGCACCCGCCGCAGTTTTGTTTACTTTCAGCACGGACAATCCATACCATCCATCTGCTCTACCCAACGCACTGTCGCACACCTGACGCGTCATCAGAATGCAACTCCTACTGCTCCTCTTACACTCTCCCCCGCTCATCTACACTCCCAGCGGCATGAAATACCCGGAGCGGATCCCACTCCCCTCCGCCACCCAAAACATATAATAAGCCATTTCTCCCCACCATCAAGCCCCCCTCCTCTGCCCCACTGCCTCCCTCTCGTGCCCACACCCGAGCTGCTAACCCAGACAACCTCATACCTATCCAGCCTGCCACCACCCCTCCAGCCCCCCACTTGACTAATCTTGCCCTCCTCAATATCCGGTCACTCAACAATAAAGCCCACATCCTCCACGAAATTATTCTGGACAAATCCATCGACTTCCTTCTGCTCACTGAAACCTGGCAACAACCCAATGACATCTTCTCCCTCAATCAAACATCCCCCCTGGTTTAATTACATCACTAAACCCCGCCTCACGCCGTGGTGGTGGGCTGGCTGTCATCTACAACCAGAACATCCGGACTACAGAACTCACCCTCCCCTCAGTATCATCCTTCAAATTCCTCGCCTTCAAAACCACTCCCTCACTGACAGTTATCCTCATTTACCGCCCACCCAAACCACACCCCTCCTTCCTCTCTGATCTCACTGAACTCCTCACCATTGCTTCATCCCTCTCCCCACGTATGTTACTCCTCGGCGACCTCAACATCCACATGGACTCCCCCACCTGCAAACTCGCTTCTGAATTCTCCTCCCTTCTGGACAATTTCTCATTTACCCAACATGTCACCTTCCCCACCCATGATAAAGGACACATCCTTGACCTTGTCTGCTCCACCAACCTCCCAGTACTCGACCTCCACCCCTGCCCCTTTCCCCTCTCTGACCACAAACTAATACAGTTCATCATCGCATCCCCGTCCGCCACCCCCCCCCCCCACCCAGGAACATCATCTTCCGTAATTTACGCTCTGTCGATCCCCAGCACCTCTCCGACCTGCTATCCTCTACTCTCCCCCTGGACTCGAACCTCAGCTCACCCGATGAACAACTCAACCACCTTAACTCCACCCTACTCGCCTCCCTCAACAGCCTGGCCCCCCTCAAAAGGAAAAACGTCACTTTCAAAACCTCCTCACCCTGGTTCACCCCTGCACTCCGAAAATTGAAGCAAACCGGCCGCCAGCTTGAACGCCTATCCATGAAATCATCCCTCACAGTTCACCATGAATCATACAAACTCCATCTCACTGAAATCCTGCCTCCCCGTCCTCTGCCCTTACCTTGTCAACCTTTTCAACTCCTCCCTGTCCCAAGGAACCGTTCCCTCTGCCTTCAAAACTGCTGCTGTCACTCCCATCCTCAAGAAACCCGGTCAGGATCCCTCCTCCCTCAGTAATTACCGCCCCATCTCCAACCTCCCCTTTCTCTCAAAAACAATAGAACGTATCATCTCCAAACAACTCCACCGCCATCTCCAAACAAATCACCTTTTTGAACCCCTTCAGTCTGGTTTTCGTCCCCATCACAGCACAGAAACGGCATTCACCAAAGTCCTCAATGACCTCCTCACCTCTGCTGACACCGGTTCACTTAACATCCTCATCCTCCTCGACCTGAGTGCAGCCTTCGACACCGTGAGCCACAACATCCTGCTCACCCGACTCCAGGACATCGGTATCGAAGGTACTGCACTCAGGTGGCTCCAGTCCTACCTCTCCGACAGATCCCACTTCATCTCCCTCAACAACCACTCCTCTGCCACAGCTTCAGTCACCCAAGGTGTTCCCCAAGGTTCAGTACTCGGCCCCCTCCTCTTCATCATCTACATCCTCCCCCTTGGTCAGATTCTACACCACTACAACCTGGACTTTCACTGCTACGCTGATGACACACAGATTTACCTCAGCACCAAATCCCCCCACAACCCCCCCCTCACCCACATCGAATCCTGTCTGACTGCTATAAAATCCTGGATGGCACACAACTTCCTCAAACTCAACAGCAATAAAACTGAACTCCTCCTCATCGGCTCCAAATCCACCCTCAGCAAAACCCCAACCTGACACTCACCATCGATGGCACCCCTGTTTCCCCCTCCACCCAGGCACGCAACCTTGGCGTGATATTTGACCCCACCCTCTCCCTCGAGCCCCACATCCGCCAAGTTGTAAAAACCTCATTTTTCCACCTCCGCAATATCGCCAAACTCCGTCCCTCTCTCACCCGCCCTGCAGCTGAGCGACTCATTCACGCCTTCATCTCCTCCCGCCTGGACTATTGCAACGCACTCCTCTACGGCATCAGCACTACATCCCTCAATAGACTTCAGCGTGTCCAGAACGCAGCCGGCAGACTCCTCACCCACACCAAATCATGGCATCATATCACCCCGGTCCTCAAAGAACTTCACTGGCTCCCCGTTTCACACCGCATCCAATACAAACTCCTGGTACTCACCTACAAAGCCCTCCACCACCTGGCCCCCCCCTACCTCACTGACCTCCTCATCTACCAACCACCCGGTCCCTCAGATCCACCTCAGCCGGTTTGCTTTCCATCCCAAGGCCAAACTCCGGAGCTTTGGGGACAGAGCATTCTCTGTGGCAGCCCCGAAGCTCTGGAACTCCCTCCCCCAAGACCTCCGTGAGTCCGAGTCCCTCACCCTGTTCCAGTCCCGCCTCAAAACCCATCTTTTCAAATCTGTATACCCATAAGCCCCCCCCCCCCACCCCCCACTTCCTCCTGACTGCTTTCTGTTTTTTTGTTTTTTCCCTGTTTTTTTTTTGTTTTGTTGTTGTTTTGTTGCCTGTCCTTGTCTGTCTACCCTTCCCCAAATGTAAAGCGTCTTTGGGTCTTAGAAAAGCGCTATAGAAATAGAATTTATTATTATTATTATATGAGAGGCCCCGCCTTAAATTGAGCGTGATTTGTTTGAAGACTCATAACTGATTTGCGAAGATCGAAGATGTACTTGAGTAACTGTGTTTTGTAAAAGGATCATCTCTCCAGGAGAGAACCACTAAACTAACATAACACGTTCTCCTTCTGTTTGCAGCCTTGAAAAAGTCCTGGAGGATAAGCAGCCATAAGAAAATCATAAAATCACCATCACCAATCAATAATACAATGTGTTTTCATATATCATACTTGATGTCTGCAAACCTCTTTTACACATCTTGGTGCACATTGTAGCATAAACCACAAATATCAACAAAAGAGGCAAAGTCAAAACAAGATTCATTTTAATTATTTATTTGGAGGCTCTGAAGGATCCTCCCTTGACATTGAGAAGCAGCCACAGTATAGGAAAAGCAATTAAAAAACTTTAAAAATAGAAAAGCATTTCCTTGTGTGTGTGGTTTAGGCATGGATGTATAATAAGAACTGGAAACAGCGTCGGAGGCGGGGTCTCGTTCTTTCCTATGAGAGCTGCTCATTGGCGCAGTACCGCCGTTTGGACACAACGACACTTCCTGGGGGCTTGGGTTTAGGGAGGGCGGCGCCCTATCGCCCCCTATGGGCCAGCCGCCACTGGGTAGAAGTACGAAGTAGCAAAATATTGAGTTACTCAAGAAAAGTACAAGTACTTCAGAATTGTACTTAAGTACAATACTTGAGTAAATGTACTTAGTTACTGAACACCACTGGGTTCAATTCACTACCTAAGTATATTGTATTTACATTCACCAGCACAAACAGGTACAGGTTTTTACAGTTTGATAATACAAAACAAATAAAACTCCAAATCGCATGCCTAGGTACCAAATACCCCAAAATCCCAAATCTTACCCAGAAGTCAGTACCAATTGATAAATAAGAACAAGCCCTTATTTTTGTCATGACCCGGCTCCTATGCCTGACAAAAATGTGAAAGGACGAAATGGATGCTGGTAAATTAAAGTATTGTATGTAATAAAGTAAACATGTACTAGAAAAAAACTCAAGATAACACCAAAGGAAGGCCGATACGGGTAACTGCTCTCAGGAGGGAGTCCAGGAGAAAAGAGAGAAGGAAAGTGGCCTTCGCTCAGAATCTGTGTTACCTTCAAGGACAAGGGGAAAAATGTACAGGTAACAAAACAGAGGACTAGACTTCAACTGTCACACACACTCCACAAGGTTTTTCCTCAGCTCAAGTTGAGGTCTTCGTAAAGATACGGGTCCAGCTCACGGAGAGCATTGATCAGAACCCTGCTGGCTGCAGCTCCTTTTCTTCGCACCGCGTCCACCATCTCTCGTGCTCCGTCATTTTGGGGTTTGGCTCTGGCCGACGTCATTTCAGGATCATTGATGACTCCAGACTCAAAGAGTTTATCCAGAAGGTCATTCAGGAGAGTTGGAGTCACTCTTCGAATGAACTCTGTCCGAACTGAGAGCAGCCACTCGACTGCTGGGACTCTGCTCTCTGCTGGGACTCTGCTCACTGCTGGGACTCTGCTCACTGCTGGGACTCTGTTCTCTGCTGGGTCTCTGCTCACTGCTGGGACTCTGCTCTCTGCTGGGTCTCTGCTCTCTGCTTGGACTATAATCTCTGCTGGGTCTCTGCTCTCTGCTGGGACTCTGCTCTCTGCTGCGTCTCTGCTCTCTGCTTGGACTATGATCTCTGCTGGGACTCTGCTCTCTGCTGGGACTCTGCTCTGTGCTGGGACTCTGCTCTCTGCTGGGTCTCTGCTCTCTGCTGTGACGCTGCTCTCAGCTGGGACTCTGCTCTCTGCTGGGACATTTCTCTGAGACAATTCCTTCCTTGGATCTGGAAGATAAATAGGGAAAATACTTGTGTTAACCAACAATCACATTAAACAGATCTCTTAAAAATGTAAGTATCTCGACATTCCCAGAGGTGGATTCCTGTTCACTTAAAGTTATAATATGTAACATTTCCTCATTAAAATGGATAAAAACTCTACAACTGTATTATTTATATTTTGTTGAGTTGTGTACAAAGCATTAGAAACTGAAGACTACAACTCCCATAATGCCACGCTGTTTCACCACTGCACAACACTAGTTTTTATTATGGTTTTAGAATATAACAGGTTGTGAGTTTAATGTAGTAATGATGCGCTGCCATGGAGCCTTAATAGAGAATGCTATGAGATGGAGCTTTAGAGTTATCCAGTCTATCACTGGGTCTGAGCTCAGGTGGAGTCTTTACCTTCCAGTGACACGCGACAATCCCAGACTACGTTCCACCTTGGTCCTTGACCTCCAAATCCACTGTCTCTGTGCTCGTCGTCAGGGTTACTAGAAATGTCGGGTGGTAGTTTGGTCCAAACCTGGAATCAAATCTTTTACTCTGGAAACCAGAAGCAGAAGTTAAATGTTTATCTGGATCTTTCCTGATTGTGAATCCACATGCAGATAAATGTGTGTTAATGATCATTGTTTTCTTTAGAGGAGTATCAGTGACTCACCTGAGGCTGAATGAAGAAGCCCTCAGGTTCACAGTGCACACTGTAACTGTGATCAATGTCCAGCTCACAGTCGGAGGAGATTGGGATGTTCACAGGCAGAGCACGTCTGTGTTTAACAACCTTCAGAAACAGGACATTTTGATCAATTTAAAACAACATATTGACAGACCTGCTCTACAGAGATATAAGAATTACAATCAATTAAGAATAACATCATGAGGACATATGTGAGTAGATTAATTAAAGTGTATAGGTTAGATATTTTTGCTAATCAACTGGCTTTAGATAAGCCAGTCCTTTATTAGTATATAAGTGCTTTGTTAGTAATTCTATGTTAGTAATTCTATCGCTCGAAGTGGAGTCGAAAGAGATGAGTTTTCAGTCTGCCGGAAGATGTGTAAGCTTTCTGCTGTCCTGATTTCAATGGGGAGCTCATTCCACCATTTTGGAGCCAGGATAGCAAACCGACGTGTTTTTGCAGATGGGAACTTGGGTCCCCTTCGCAGTGCTGGTGTAGCGAGCCGTTTGGCCGATGCAGAGCGGAGTGCACGTGCTGGTTCCCAGTCGATCGCGAGATGTGTCTAAAAATAGAACAACAATATTCTGTTTTATCGTTAATGTCCTATAACATAATCTTCCTGTGCCAGAATAATGCACTTGAACGCATCAAAGCTTTGTGATTGGCGCGACCCCATGTGTCGGGGCGTGGCTGGTGGGCAGTGGGCACTAGTTAGCTGACGTTGTCCGTGGCAACAGGAGTGACAGTCCGCACACACACAAGACCGCAATTATGGCAGAAGCAAAAAAAGCCCAAAATATATATAATTTTCACTCCGAGTGGGAGGATGATTATTTTTTTGTTTATTCCAATTCAAAGTCCATCTGTCTCATCTGCAATGCGAGCGTGGCTTTACCGAAGAAGGGTCATTTAGAGCGGCATTTCAAAACGGTGCACAAACGCTACGAGACGGAATTCCCTCCTAATTCTGCCCTACGCTCTTCTGTTCGTTGCGTGCATATGTAACAGAGTTAAACATGTGAAAACATAATTATAAGTTTGTGAATTCATAATAAGTTGTGCATTTTAAGAGATGAGATTGTTCATTTGATATTTAAAGTTTTGTTTCCCGTGGGAACACCGTCCCGTTGCACGTCTTTGTTTACTTCCGGTATGTATTTTCCACCCTCCGCAGACTGGCCATCTGGAGAATCTGGAAAATTACAGAACGGCCGGTCGTCAAGGGCCGGCTCGATTCGCTGACGGGCTTAATTTTTTATGATTTTAAAAGTTGCACCAACAGAGGTCCAACAGCAGCGAGCCTCCCTCCCACTTGACAGTTCGCTAGCACTTGGTAAAGAAAAAGGTTGGGCACCCCTGCCCAACTGCCCTGCCCCGAAAAAAGAAAAAAAAACTATCTTGTGCGCTCGAGAAAGTTACCGGTTCACCAACTAGGAGAGATGTGCCTTTTACACACCGCCTTCACTGTGTGTGTGTGTGTGTGTGTGTGTGTGTGTGTGTGTGTGTGTGTGTGTGTGTGTGTGTGTGTGTGTGTGTGTGTGTGTGTGTGTGTGTGTGTGTGTGTGTGTGGTGTGTGTGTGTGTGTGGTGTGTGTGTGTGTGTGTGTGTGTGTGTGTGTGTGTGTGGTGGGGAAATATTTTCCAAGGCCCATAACTTTGACCCAGTTTATCAGTTTGTACTGACCTCACTGAGCACAGGCACCTGTAGCCTTGGCGGACACAATTAGTCACATGAAGGAGGGTATAGGTGGGATAGTAGTTAGTTTAGATTTAAATAAAGCTTTTGATAGGGTTAGTCATGGATTTTGTATAGAGTGTTAGAGAAGGCAGGATTTGGGAAAAGATTAATAGGGTGGGTAAGGAGGATTTATAGTAGTGCAGTCAGTTGCGTTAAAATTAATGGGTGGTAACCAATGTGTTTAAGTTAGGGAGGTCGGTCCGGCAAGGATGCCCGATCTGATGCCCCTTTCACACCGGCGCTTTTTCCTGTTCACACCGCAGCGGCCCGCGTCATAGCTCCGGAATGCGGTTCACTTCCAGCTCCAAAATATTGTCGGTCTAGAGGCAAGAGCTTCGGAGCTATGACGCGGCGTCGCTTACGTCTCTCTTACATCGAGGCGTGCAGGAAACTAAACCCACCTCCCCTGAACATGGGTCGACTGAAGAGTCTCGTCATGCCTGCCTACAAGCAGTAGCGCTGAGCAAAGTGACTAGAAGGCAACCACACACTTATAAAAAAAAAACACACTTTATAAAGTCAGGCAACACTAACCAGGCTTCATGTGATTCTGTTATTTTACCTTACTTTGGCCATCTGTTCGCTGTTATTGATCATTGTGGAGAGCAGGCAGACGTTTTGTTTGTTATTATAGCAGCTATCGGATGGAATCAATACATGGGCTGCACAGGTTGTCATGTCCGACTATCACAAGTAGAATCATAATGAAAAATACGCCGGTAAAAAGTGCCCGTAGAAAACGGCTTAGCAAGTAGTCAGTTTAGCTTCGGTTGCTATGCTAACATCACCCATGTTATACCAGAGAAACTTTCATAACAGCATTGTGATGCCAAACAGCATCAATTCAGACTGACACACATTCACTTAAGGGGAACTGGAGATATGTATCAGCTGTGACAGTCAGACAGTGAATACTTTAGAGCCGTGTGAGCTAACCCGGAGCTAACGGGAGAATAAACTCCCGTGGAAGAGCAGCTAGCACTGCAGCGGTCGGTAAATGCCGCTGAAACACATTAATAAACAATGAACCACGGCACTCTGGAGAAAAGTATAAGGTTGGAGAAGTCGTTATTTAATTTAATCTGGCTTCGTATGATTAAACAACACAGTCTCACGGATTTCGTGTTATAGTCACAAAATTAATCTATTGATTCGTGTTCACCAACACGATTTCGCCATTTTTTTCGTGTCACACAGAACGATTTTAAAAGCAATGTAAATAATAACAAATTAGAAGGAAAAAGACATTTAAAAAAATACAGATTTAGTATTCTGACACAGAACGATTTTAGAAGCAATGTATTTATATTGGTAGTATGTTTCGTGCCTGCACCAAATAATAACAAATTAGAAGGAAAAAAAGATGACATAAAATACAGATTTCAGTATTCTGAGGCTCTGAGCCATTTCTTTTCCTCACTGACGGCAAAAAAACTCAGACATTATACAATTTAAAATAAAAGGGATAGGGTTAGGCTTAGGGTAAGATATTGAGTAAGAACATGTTTTTATGAACCACACGCTTCTGGTCTCCAAGACCCGACCGGAAAAAAGACGTGTTGCAGGCACGAAACATACTACCAATAGAAATACATTGCATTTAAATTCGTTCTGTGTGACACGAAAAAAATGTGAAAATCGTGTTGGTGAACACGAATCAATAGATTCAATTAATTTCGTGACTAATAACACGAAATGCCGTGAGACTGGGTTGGATTAAAAGCAACACGATCATCGACCCGACGCAGTCCCCCCCCGTTGTTGTTGTTGTGAGCTCCATTGGGGAGAAAATCAGCGATGTAAACGGTGACGTCATGACGCAGCAGTGGCAGCTGGGCGGTGTGAACAGAGCGGAGCTGAAAAGGGAAACCGGAGCTGAACCAGAAAAGCTCTAGCTAGGAGCTAGAAAGGGAAAAGCGCTGGTGTGAAAGCCGCATCAGCAATGCTGTACGCGCTGTCAGCCGAGCCCCTCGCGACTCTGCTGCGGCAAAACAGGTTTATCAAAGGAGTGGAGGTGCCAGGAGGGGGGGTTAGTTTAGTTTATCAGTATGCAGACGACACCACCATTACAGTTAAAGATAGGGAAAGTGTTAGGGAAGTGTTGAAGACAGTCAGTTTGTATGGTAGGGCATCAGGAGCTAGGGTGAATTTAGATAAATCAGAGATGATGTACATAGGACAGGTGAGGGATAGGAGTTGTGATATAGGGTTGAAGGAAAATAAGGATTATTTTAGGGTGTTGGGGATCAATTTGGGGATTAAAGATGTGGAGGGTAGGGACAGACAGTATGTAGAGTTAATTAATGGAATAGTGAAGACGTTGAGGTTTTGGAAGATGAGGGGGCTTAAGTTGAGGGGGAAGATAGCTGTAGTGAATGGGTTAATCATGAGTAGGGCACTTTATATAATGACGGTTTTAGATGTGCCGGATAGTGAATGAAATAGATAAGATAGTTAGTGAGTTCATATGGGATGGGAGGGGGGTAAGGATAGCTAGAGAAGTGTTAGAAAATGAGTGTAGGGATGGAGGTTTACAGCTGATAAACTTAAGAAGGAAAATTAAAGCAAATTTAGGATTAAAATGATGGTTCGCTACTTGGGAAATAAGGAAGATCAGTTATGGAAAATATTCTTAAAGGAAAAAATAAATAAATGTGGAGGATGTGGTGATAGTGCTATTTTTATGGTGCTAAGAAAGGGGATGTTGAAAGGTTTGAGTGCTTATCAAAGGGAAGTAATGAGTGCATGGGGTGAGTTTTGAAGTATGTTAGGTATGAGTGTGTGAATGTGCAGCAGGTGTGGGAGCAGCCGATCTTCCTTAACCCAAGGATCACTCATGAGAAGTGTTCCTTATTCAATCTGCCGATGTGGAGAGCGGGGATGAGGAGGGTTAAGGATTTAGTTTTAGAGTATGTACCAGGCTTTATGAAGGCACAGGTGATAGTGGATGAGGTTAGGGCAGTGGCGAGCCGTCAGGGCCCTCTAGGCCCTCTATGAGGGCCTAAGATATTCTAAAAAATAATATTTAAAAACATTTAAAAAATATATATTTTAAATATATATTTTTTTAATATTATTTTTGTTATATTTTTCATTAGTTTTACCGAAAAAAACCTTGATTTAATTGTATTTAAAATAACATTTCCAAAGAAATAAATCCTTCGAATCTGCCTGTTCAGTCTCTGTTGAATGTGAAGGGTTAGATGAAAGAAGCTCGTCTGGCCCTCTCTGCGATTCACAGAGGGCCCGCTATAGTAACTGAACGAGAGAGTAATGTCAAATGACAGTACAATTGACCAATCATATCTTCCCTCTAAATGGGTGGGTTTTATTATCGCGGACTTTATGACAAGTTCCGCCCGCTGTGAAACTTTTCTTGTTTCCATAGCAACAACAACTTCCTGTCAACAGCGTGAACTCGCCTTCAAAATAAAAGCATGCCAAATTACACTTAAGACATACAACTGCAACGAAAGTAAGAAACACAATGCAATATCATTTTCAATGTCAAAGAACACAAATGGGGTTCACAGGTGTTGTTTTGTGTGGTAGAGGGTCGCTGTCATTGATGCGTTTTGCACCCTGGGCCGTTGTTTTGATATTCCGCTGAAGTATAGCTGTGACGTAATAATAACTCTTTTTTTCGAGGGAATTGGTGGGGGTCAGAGGGCCTAGGTATAAAGCTCACGGCTCGCCACTGGGTTAGGGAAATAGATGAAGTAATGTATCCAGGGACAGCTGAACGAATGATGGAAGAAATCAAAGATGGAATGCCGAGTGAATGGTTAACAATGATTGAGAGTGAGATCGTTATAGGAAAGGAGAGTGTGGTTGATTTATATGTGGGGAAAGAGGATGTCAATGTTAAAATAGAAAATGTTAAAACAAAAAATATGTATAAATGGTTTAAAGGGGATGTTATTAGGAGACCTGCATCAGAGAGAGTATGGACTGTGAACGGTCTGACTGGTAGAAGAATGTGGGAGAATGTGAAAATGAAATGGAACAGTATTGAATGTGAACATTTGATTTTTTGTTGAGACATAATAGGGTGTTTAACAATCTGATAATTAGTCATTTTGAGAAACTGTTGAGAGAGAGTGTGATGTTTGTAGAGACCAGGTTGAAACATGTTTGCATGAGTTTGTTGAATGTAGAGAGCTTGGTTTTTTTTTGGAAGGATGAAAGAGTTAATTGGTAGATGTTGGAATGAATGGTATGTGAGAGAAATGGATTGGAAGGAGCTGTGGCTGTTTGGTGTGATTGAGAAGAAGGATGAATGCAATGTGAATCTATTAAACTATGTTCTGAGCCACGCCAGGCGTGCGGTCCAGATAAGGAGGAACATTGCCCATTTCAGGGTAAAATGTCTGACGTGTGGCACATAATGAAGAGGACAACAAAAAGGGACATAAACCTTGTTCTCATACACGTGAAAAAGGACATATTTTGTGAGGATTTTGTAAATGGCAGCAAATTAATTGAGCTGGATGAGGAGGGAGCTCTGTGCTTCAACTTTGAAAAGTGACATAAGACACACTACTTTTCAGTGAAATAATGACAGTATATGTCATTTTTTGTATGCGTTTCATACAAATTATGAAGCTATATGACATATTAAATGTGTGTCTTTGTTATATGCAGTAAGTACTTTATGTAATTGTGATGAACTGTTAAATGTCTATTTTTGATAATAAAAGATAAAAAAAAAAAAAGTAGGGGCTTGGACTGTGAGCTGTAGGGTCGCCGGTTCAAGTCCCCGAACAGACGTAAAATATGGAGTTTGGACTGCTACTTGGAGAGGTCCCAGTTCACCTCCTGCCCTGCCGTGGTGCCCTTGAGCAAGGCACCGGACAACCCCCACCCTCCCACTCCCATTGCTCCCGGGCGCTGTACACTAGCTGCCCACTGCTCCTAGTACTAGACTCCTGGTACTAGGATGGGTTAAAGCAGAGAACACATTTCACTGAGTGTGCATTTATGTGTGACCTTTAAAGAGGGTTTCATCCCTCCAATTCTATTCTATTCAGTAGGGAGCCTGGGGCCACAACTTCTCTGTGGAAACAGCTGTGGTTTAAAACAAGCATTTAGGCTGATGGTGAGCACATTACCTCCTCCTCAAGGACGTTGTTCTGCAGCAGAAACACATCCAGTATTTGTTCCACTCGGCCCGGGGGTCGTAGGAACAGCAGAATTTGCCCTTTATTCGCCACTTCAGAAGCCTTTTCAATGATCGATGATAAGGCCAAAGAGAGAGAGGTGAAGCACCTTCACCACCACGTGAGTGTGTGTGACCTCCAGCGGCTCCAAGATGCTCAGGCCTTCATCAGTGATGTGGACGACAGACAACAGGCCGTCCAGGAGCAGCGCTGTGGAGCAAAGAGCTGGTCATCTGTTGCATTGCTGCTAACACAGCTTCATCATCTTCAATGTCACACCACTTTAGCTCAGAGCTAATGTTCATCTAATGTCATTCACTTCGGAGCCTCACTGGGATGTACCAGTTTATATCCTTCACCTTTTATTTGTAATGTTTAATTATTGTTCCGTCCCCCTGTGATCTTTCTGGATGTGAGCGTGCGTAATTATCTTCTAATTTACAAGACTGCTGAAATGTTTGTAATCTGCAGCCAGAGCAGCTTGACTGTGTCCGGTCTCATGTCTGAGTGATTCTCTAGATGTGTGAAGAGTTCTCTAAAGCTTTCAGGGCGTAGAAAGTCTAACTTATAAATGTTGTTGTCTGTTGTTTTGTTTTGTACATGCTTCAGCCAGACTGACAATGTAAAGAGCAGAAAGAGCAAGAGATGGATAACAAAGTCATAATTAATCAAACTGCTAGCTGAGAGTGAGAGTTAGCGTTGAGTTAGCACTGTTAGCAGCTAAACATGCTGTGGACTGACAGGTCACAGTTTAAATGTCTTTAATATCCAGTGAGGAGACTGCAGAGGACCCAAAGAAAATCCAACTCAGTATTTAGAGCTGCATTGCATCGTATGCTTCAATAATGATGTCATGAAACACATCCACTAAATGGATGTTTTAATCATTTCATTCTACTTCTTTTGGGGACAACTATTTTGAATGTAAAGAACAGATTTGGTGTCTGAATTATCTTATCAAGGTTCAAGGTTCAAGGTTCTCTATTTAGTCATACGTACATAGCTACAGTGCAGTTGTGCCGATGAAAATCTTGTGTCACAGGCTTCTCCAACAGAGCAACACAAAACACAGATACACAGAAAAATATATAAAAATATAGTGCAAGTAAATAGTAAATACAAAAAGAAATAGTTTAAAAAAGTGAAATAGTGCAATAAGAGTCTATATGCAAGTTATTGAAATAGGATAATAGGTAAATAGATACATAATTTTTAAATATGTGTTTAAGTAGCAGCCAGATGAATATTAGGGATGTTGTTTCAACTGTTCAGGTGTTTAACAGATTTTGCTTCAACAGTTCTGGTGGTTAACAGTCTTATTGTCTTTGTTAAACTAGTTAACTTTTGAACAGTAGTGGATGGTATAAGGTGCTAAACATTATATAAGTGTATTTGTTAACACTGCAGATGTCTTTACCATCCTCTGTCTCGCTGTGTGGCAGGTGGAGCTGGCAGACGGCAGCTTCATCAGAACACTTCACGTCGAACAGCGGCCCTGCTGCCTGCTTGCCAGCTGATTGGAGGAGGCTCTCATCCCAAGTGGCCGCCCTGTACAGAAGCTCCGCCTCCTGAGCCATGACGAACACCAGGCCAGTCGAAGCACACTGGAACATACCTGGACCAGGACACCTGAACCTGTAGACACACAAGAGACAAGTTACTACAACAAGCCTTCACTGGCCTGTGTTCTGACTGACAGGTGTTCATCCAGCTGGAGTCTGACCTGGAGGAGGGTTTGTTGAAAGATCTGAAACACCTGATGATTACAGGAGCATCACTGAAGATGTGTCCACATGCATCAGAATGTGTGTAAACACATTTTCATTAATTAACTAAATGTCTAGTCCAGCGAGGATCTAGACTGGTACAAGAAAACAATCCTACACACAGAGGCATTATCTTATTGATGTCTGCTGGAAAGAGATTGGATGCAATACCTCAAGGTGAAAGACTTGAAATTAAACACAATTAAATAAATATATTTTCAATGTGTTTAAATAATATTGGTCATGTTATAGGATTACCTGTATGAAGACTCAGTTGTGTGTTCAGGTGAGAAGGATTCAGGAGCCTGGAACAAACAAAGTTATTTATTTTATTAGAAATCAAGTTAAGTTCTAGCTTCAACTCTCAACTGCTCCTCTCTCACCTTTCTGTCTGTCTTCACTTCCTGTTCCACATCGGAGTCACCTGATGGAGAGAAGAGGTGACGGAGAACAATAATAATAAAAAATAATCATTCTTGTACTATAAATACCTTTTAAGATCAGATGTATTGTACAATATCTTGATGAATGGAGGGTATGGTTCAGTACTCACAGTTCTTCTGTATCTTGGCTCTGATTGTCTCGTCATTGATCCTGCAGGGATGAACACAATCCAACAGTTTGAGATCAAGTTAAAATAATAGTTTGTTCTTTGAGTTAGTCAGCTTCAGAGTCCTGACTGATCCAATGCTTTACATCACATCATATCTTCTCTGCAAACACTACGACTGACTGCCCACAGCTCTCAGCTGCATTAGAGAATTCACTAGGCATTAGTCCAGGAACATAGAAAAACAAACAGACTTCCTTTTTAACTGTAACATCCCATTGTCTGTTAATGAGTTGCTCCTGACTGAAATGTGGCGTTGCATTGTCAGCTTGTATTATATTGCTTGATAATAATGAAAGTAAAGAAACACAAGATGAACAAAAGGAGAAACTGCAGACAAATGGTAACATCCATGATTTGTTGTGCTAAGCTAGGCTACGCCTGGAAGGTGGAACTGGAGAGATTCCCCAGTGAGAGGAACACCTCCACCTCCCTGTGTTTAATACAATACTGCTGAACCAGCAGAGAGTCGACCCCTTACTGACCTGAGAGTCTCCAGTCTGCAGTCTGGACTCTCCAGAAGATCTCTCAGCAGCTCCACTCCTGAATCCTGCAGAGCGTTCTCTCAGGTCCAGATCTCTCAGATAGGAGGGGTTGGACTTCAGAGCTGAGGCCAGAGCAGAACAGCTGATCTCTGACAACCTGCAGTCCTCAGTCTGAATGAAGAACACATGATCACATGGTCAGTTCAAACTATTCAGTCAGTATAAGCATCTTTTAGCTTTATAAAAATGTTGGAAGAAGCAAATACTGATATATATTTTGTGTTTGATTGGAAATACTTATTAATTGTACTCCTTTGTCTTTTATATAATGTAGTAAAATAAAGCTTGATGGAGGTTCAGTGTGAATTATGCAGAGTATAATTATTGTAATGTTTACATTTAAAGCTGAATATTGCTCTGCCACTGTCAGGGAAAGAAACCACAGAAGAAGAAAACAGACTTTAGCATCAAGATACTCAGTTGCGGCTTTCACACCAGCGCTTTTCCCTTTCTAGCTCCTAGCGAGAGCTTTTCTGGTTCAGCTCCGGTTTCCCTTTTCAGCTCCCGCTCTGTTCACACCGCCCAGAGCTGCCGAGAGATTTTCTCCCACAACAACAACGGGCCGGGGACTGCGTCGGGTCGATGATCGTGTTGCTTTTAATCATACGAAGCCAGATTAAATTAAATAACGACTTCTCCAACCTTATACTTTTCTCCAGAGTGCCGTGGTTCATTGTTTATTAATGTGTTTCAGCGGCATTTACCGACCGCTGCAGTGCTGGCTGCTCTTCCACGGGAGTTTATTCTCCCGTTAGCTCCGTGTTAGCTCACACGGCTCTAAAGTATTCACTGTCTGACTGTCACAGAAGCAGCTGATACATATCCCCAGTTCCCCTTAAGTGAATGTGTGTCAGTCTGAATTGACGCTGTTTGGCATCACAATGCTGTTATGAAAGTTTCTCTGGTATAACATGGGTGATGTTAGCATAGCAACCGAAGCTAAACTGACTACTTGCTAAGCCGTTTTCTCCAGGCACATTCTACCGGCGTATTTTTCATTATGATTCTACTTGTGATAGTCGGACATGACAACCTGTGCAGCCCATGTATTAATTCCATCCGATAGCTGCTATAATAACAAACAAAACGTCTGCCTGCTCTCCACAATGATCAATAACAGCGAACGGATGGTCAAAGTAAGGTTTCCTGCACGCCTCGACGTAAGCGACGCCGCGTCATAGCTCCAAAGCTCTTGCCTCTGGACCGACAACTTTTTGGAGCTGGAAGTGAACCGCATTCCGGAGCTATGACGCGCCGCCGCTGCGGTGTGAACAGGAAAAACCGGCGCTTTTCAGGCTCTAGCTCCCAGCAGGAGCTGGAAAAGCGCCGGTGTGAAAGGGGCATCCTGAAAGAGGATCAGGATCATATCAGCCTGATGTCTGCAGCTCAGAGTCAACACAACTCTCACATATTCATCTCAGCACAGAAGTTAAAGATGGAGAACTGACCTGAGAGCCTCCAGTCTGCAGTCTGGACTCTCCAGAAGATCTCTCAGCAGCTCCACTCCTGAATCCTGCAGAGCGTTGTACTCAGGTCCAGAACTCTCAGATGTGATGGGTTGGACTTCAGAGCTGAGATCAGAGCAGAACAGCTGATCTCTGACAACCTGCAGCCCTGCAGACTGAATAAAGAAAACATGATGTAAGTTTAGAAAAACACAGTTTCAGCTTAAAATATTCAAGGTTCAATAATCTGTTTATAGCTGGAGAAGTAGAGAATGTAGGAGTTTATAAAGTGGA
Organism: Trematomus loennbergii; assembly: GCA_012861695.1. Classification (NCBI taxonomy): domain Eukaryota; kingdom Metazoa; phylum Chordata; class Actinopteri; order Perciformes; family Nototheniidae; genus Trematomus; species Trematomus loennbergii. Next base: position 58,397 of record JAAOOA010001784.1, on the reverse strand, counting down.
CATCCTGACAGGTTAAAAACTGTAAGATCCAGAAAGAGAAAAGAGCTCTCATTAATATGAAAGACAACGTGCTTCACCTTCAATAAAAAGTGGAGACTTCACATCTGAACCTCTGCTCCATCTACACTAACTCATGATGTGCAGCCAGACTAATACAAACCCACTGAAACTGATTCAACTCAAGATCACACACTTTACAAATATGACAAATATGTCGGGATGAATTTAGAAATGTGATAAAAAATAAATAAAAAATATTTATTTCACAAATAGTGGAGCCATACATCCAAAGCATCTTCAGTTTAAACTCCTCAGTCAGTATGAGCATCATGTAGCTTCATACAAATGTGAGAAACAGCTCAAACTGAACATATTTGTCAGTGTTTGATAGTTTTAATATAAATATTTAATTATTGTATTCATGTGTTTATAATGTCATTTATTTTAAAAACATGATGGAGAATATAAGATGAATTTGAGGTTTTTAGGAGGTTCAGAGTGAATTATGCAGTTTGATTTTTCCTTAAAGAGCAACTTGCAGGTTAGAGACCCCAGTGAATAAATGTGTAGGAAAATGATGTATACACTAGATTTTCAAAAGAATATACATAAATAAACACTACAGTGACATCTGGCGTGGTTTCTGTAAGACATTTTTACTTCCGCATAAAACAAGAGAGAGGAGCGAAGGGGGGGAGAGAGAGGAACGAAGGGGGGAGAGAGAGAGGAACGAAGGGGGAGAGAGAGAGAGCAGTGAAGGGGGAGAGAGAGAGAGGAACGCATGGGGGGGAGAGAGAGGAACGAATGGGGGAGAGAGAGAGGAACGAATGGGGGAGAGAGGAGAGAGGAGAGAGCAGCGAAGGGGGGAGAGAGAGAGGAGCGAAGGGGGGGAGAGAGAGGAGCAAAGGGGGGAGAGAGAGCAGTGAAGGGGTGGAGAGAGAGAGGAACGAAGGGGGGGGAGAGAGAGGAACGAAGGGGGGAGAGAGAGAGAGGAACGAAGGGGGAGAGAGAGAGGAACGAATGGGGAGAGAGAGGAACGAAGGGGGAGAGAGAGAGAGCAGTGAAGGGGGAGAGAGAGAGAGGAACGCATGGGGGGAGAGAGAGAGGAACGAATGGGAGAGAGAGGAACGAATGGGGGAGAGAGAGCAGCGAAGGGGTGGAGAGAGAGAGGAATGAAGGGGGGAGAGAGAGAGCAGCGAAGGGGGAGAGTGAGAGAGGAGCGAAGGGGGGGAGAGAGAGGAACGAAGGGGGAGAGAGAGAGAGGAACGAAGGGGGGAGAGAGAGAGAGGAACGAATGGGGGAGAGAGAGGAACGAAGGGGGAGAGAGAGAGAGCAGTGAAGGGGAGAGAGAGAGAGAGAGAGAACAGCTATGACATGGCAGTCTTAAGCTCTTAAAGAGATATACAGAAATAAGCAGTTTTAAAATGAGATAAACCCACAAATATGAAATAATAACTTCAAGGAAAAGACATTGCAGAGGATAACCAACGAAAACAAGAGTTTGGAAAACAACCTACAAGAAAACAAAGAAGAATAAGGGAGAAGCTAGGACAAGCTAGGTCAAGCTAGGACAAGCTAACACAATAAACCAGGCAGGTAGGCAGCCAACAACTACTTGAAAAATTAAAATAAGAACTACAGAGTATTCATCAGAAGACAGAAGATTGAAAATAATATTTGCCTCTTAACTGATGGAAGAGAGACATTTATACTAACCGATACTAAGGAATTGCGCCTAAATTTGCTATCTGCTAACTAGCGTGCTAAGCAACAACAAAGAAGAGCACCATGGCTGATGCAACAGTCGGGAAGCCCCTCCCCCTTGCACTTGAATAGAGTGGCGAAGTCACGCCCACCTACTTCCGGGTAATGGGACCTTATTTCGGAAAAATTATGCATTGAAGTCAATGGGGAGAGAAAACTTATCTTTCGATCCCGTTTGAATTGTGCCATGAATTACAAATATGATGTTTGTCAATCTTAAAAAAATTTCCATGTCAAAAAAGTCACAGTTTGTCGTAAAACTGTTGAAATATAAGACTATGAAAAATACGCAACTAGAAAGACTACAAATCCCAGAGTCGCGTAAGTGATGTCACAATTGTTTTCCTCCACCATTCAAATACCTAAGATCAGCGCAATATAGATATAATCTATCTATATGGCGCTGGCTAAGATAAGATAACTTTAACAAGATGCCTGTGTGCTTAGTACCAGGTTGTTATTATACCAGCAATGGGTCTTGCTCGTTCTTTTGCTTCCCGTCTGATGAAAGGACCAGGAGTGGCTTGATCAAGTTAGCTACCTAGCTAGTAGCTAGCACGTTAGTTAGCATTACAGCCTTGTCATTTGTATTAGCCTTAACATGAAGTAACATTAAGTAACCCAAAATGTGAACAGTAAGAGTAGTAGTCATATTTCGTGAACCCTTTGAAGAGTACTGTCACCGGTGTGATCATTCTATAATATACCATTTAAGCCCGGGGGAGAAATGCTAACGCTAACGTTAGCATCGGCGATCTTCTCTACTTCATGCTATCTGCACAAATGGTTGACATTAAACATTAAAACGACCAGGCAGTTCAGAGAGAATCAAAGGAAGGCAGGCAGGCAGCTTTGCATGACATTCTTCAGGACGTGTTTCATTGTGGTAACAGTGAGGATAGTCAATCGTTTTGTTGGCAAGACAGTAGTGACGCCATCTTGGTGACACGTGTTGTTGACCAGAGATGTCGTTCATTGGCGTTTCACACAAACAAATGTGTACTTCACAGTTTACGACAGATTTTTTTTTTTTTGACTTGCAAAATGATCTTTTAAATGACAAACATCATATGTGTAATTCGTGGCACAATTCAAACGGGATCGAAAGATAATCTTTCTCTCTCCATTGACTTCAATACATAATTTTTCTGAAATAAGGTCCCATGAAGGTCCACTGGAAGGGGAGGGACTTCGCCACTCTATACCCAAAGGAGGTAAAAAGTGCACAGGCAAAGAAAGCTTTCAACTTAACTTCTAAGAGATAACCCAGAGACATTAACAGCCGACTACAGCCACCAAGGAGACAAGATAGTAATCTGTAACCTCCTGCTGTATACCGACAACACTGAATCCTGGCATAAAGCAATTTGTTCCCACTATAAAGACCATAAAAGAGAGGAATATGTAGTGGCAGACAGGTTCTCATTGGAGATGATGATGACAGGGACAACACTATGATGACGGTAAACATTTACCATAATGGAACAATCATGTTCCAAGGGAGCCAAGCCAGTCTGACCTTAGTCCAAGAACATTTCCTTATTAAGGCACTAACAAAGACACAAAACAAAGAGAAAGCTAGCAGCGTTACCCAGGTCTCAGAGAGACTGCTGCAGCCTGAAGACAAGCTGCAGGGAACAGTGACCCTTCTCAGAGGGGAGCAGGAGATGCAGCCTGAAGACAAGCTGCAGGGAACAGTGACCCTTCTCAGAGGGGAGCAGGAGATGCAGCCTGAAGACAAGCTGCAGGGAACAGTGACCCTTCTCAGAGAGAGTATATCTCTACAGGAGGTAGAGATAGTGGAGATGAGAGAAAACGTTCTCACTCACCATCCAGTGAATCATTTCAGCAGATTAAGGATGAACTCTGCCAGTTAAAGAAGAATTAAAACGTCCATACAACAACTAAGAGGAGAAGTGACTGTCCTACAGGAGCAGGGACATTCTAAAGAAGAAATAACAGCAGTAAAAGAGGAGTTTGCACCTCAGCCACATAATTGTGCACACAGGAACTAACAACCTTCGTATAGAGCAAGAGAGAGTAGCTGAATCTGTGACGAGAGTGGCGCTAAAGGCTACGCAGAGTTTCCCAAACTCTAAAATAACTATCTCCACAATCCTGCCCAGAAGAGATTTCCACCCTCTCACTATCCATAGGATCAATTCGGAGATCTCCAGAGGATGTGCTGTAATGCCCAATGTCCACCTGGCACATCACCCCACCCTCAGCATTCACAGCCTCCATGACCACGTTCACCTCCATAAGGACCTTGTAAAAGTCTTTGCTAAGACACTTAAAGATGTGGCCTTAGGACGAAGCCAGGGCGGAGCCTCTGCTAGCCGCGGACGAGCTAGCCAGCATATAACTGGACCACCCCTATCACCACCTGCAAGAGAATATCGCAGATATCCCCTTGGATCAGGCCCCTACCCCCCTCCACCATTATTACCTCACCTTCAGAGCCACCCACCCAGAACCAGAGCCATACAAGCAAGACAGGCCAGCATCACTCCAATAAACTCAAGGCCCATACCAGGATATCAGCCCTGCCCCCCGTTTCAGCAACCAGCTCAGAAAAGCTACGCCACTGCACTGAAGACCCCACCAAATATCGACAGACACGGAGCCGACCTGGGAGAGATCACACACCTCCTCAGCCTTATATGCACCAAACTGATGAGTCAGGTCGTATAAGACTTAACTTAAAACACACAACACACACACACACACACACACACACACACACACACACACACACACACACACACCACACACACACACACACACACACACACACACACACACACACACACACACACACACACACACACCACACACACACACACACACACACACACACACCTGTTTATCTCATTTTTTAATTGTATTTGTATTCTTCACAATGACCACTTCAATGACACCATTCTCCATCTCTATGTGGAACATCCAAGGTATACACTCTTCTCTGTTTGGACAGAAATATAGAACAGATGAATTTAAAGAGAACACACAAAATGTAGACATTATTATCCTCCAAGAGACCTGGTGTAGATCTGATTCCAACATCCACTGTCCCCCAAATTACAAACAAATTCTTCTGCCCTCGATCAAAAACCCAGCAATTAAAAAAGGGAGAGACTCAGGAGGCATTATAATTTGGCACAAACTCGAACTCTCAAAATATATAACAATAATAAAATCCGAGCCCTCCCACATCTGGATTAAACTATCCAAAAGCATCACATGTACAGAAAATGATTTGTTTTTATGTACAATATATGTGCCTCCGAGTGACTCTCCTTACTACAGCGAGGAAATATTCCCACACCTCCACACCCAAATCTGCAGATTTCAGGCCCAAGGAAAAGTGTTGATCTGTGGAGACCTCAACGCACGTACTGGAACCCATCCAGACTCATACTCAGAGAGTGGTAACAAACATATATTTGGACAAAACTTTCCCCGCAACACCACAAATCTTCCTCGCCATAATTCTGACCCTCAGATAAACAAGAATGGGAGAGACCTGCTCCAACTCTGTCAAAGCCTCGGTCTGTACATTGTTAACGGTTTAGGGTGACTCTTTGGGAAGACCCACCTTCTGCTCATCTCTTGGCACGAGTACCGTAGATTACATGATAACTGACTTGGACCCGCTCTTTCTCAGTTCATTTATAGTCAAACCTCTAACACCTCTATCGGATCACAGCCAAATTACTGTGTTCATGAAAAGAACAGAAACTAACAGTCCACAATCTGAGCCCAATAATCTGTTTAACATTAAAAGAAAATACAAATGGGCTCCAGACAGTGCACAAGAGTTCCAGAAAGCTATTGGAAACGAACAAATTCAAAGACTCTTAGACAACTTTCTGGACACCACATATGACCACAATAAAGAAGGCATAGACCTGGCAGTTAGAAAAATTAACCAAATCTTCATGAGAACAGCTCATACATCCCAACTGAAGAAATGCAGCAACAAGCCCCAAAACAAAAAGAAATCAACTGGTTTGATGAAGAATGCCAACAAAAAAGGAAAGAACTTAGGAAAATATGAACCAAAAACATAGAGATCCTAGCAACGCAGACGTACGCCTCCTTTACTGCGACATGCTCAAACAATACAAACGTACAATCAAAATCAAGAAGGCTCAGTACACACAAAAACAACTAACGATAATCGAGGAGTCTTTAAACACAAACAGATTCTGGGAACATTGGAAAGATCTAAGTAAAAGTAAACACGATGACCCAGTTATACAGAATGGAGACATCTGGACCGATCACTTCAAACATCTGTATGGTAACATTCCTATCAATTCTGACTCAGAACAAACACAAATCATTGAAAAGTTCAACAACTTAGAATGGGTCATCAAGGACTCCCAGAACCCTTTGGACTTTCTAATTACTGAACAGGAACTGGAAAAAAAGTTGATTAACCTAAAACCAAAAAAAGCAAGTGGGCTTGACGGCATATTGAACGAGATGCTAAAACACTCAAGTAAAAAGATCAGATTGGCTATACTCAAACTATTCAATTTGATCCTGATTGTAGGTTACTTTCCTGACAGCTGGAATCGTGGTCTCATAACACCCATTTTTAAAAACGGCGATAAATCTGACCCTAATAATTACAGAGGCATTTGTGTGAACAGTAACCTGGGGAAGGTCTTTTGTAGTATTATAAATTCCCGGCTTATAGACTTCCTTACGAAACACAATGTCCTGAGCAAAAGCCAAATTGGATTCTTACCAAATCACCGCACATCAGACCACATTTACACCCTACACACCCTAATTGACAAATATGTTAATCAAAATAAAAGCAAAATATTTGCCTGTTTCATTGATTTCCAAAAAGCATTTGACTCGATCTGGCATGTTGGTCTATTCAACAAACTACTTCAAAGCGGTATAGGGGGTAAAACATATGACCTAATAAAATCTATGTACACAAACAACATGTGCAGCATCAAGATCGGACACAAAAGAACAACCTTCATTTCTCAAGAACGGGGAGTAAGACAAGGATGCTGTTTATCACCGGCCCTGTTCAACATCTACACGCTGGCCACTATCTTAGAACAGTCCACAGCACCTGGGCTCACACTTCACAACACAGAGATCAAATTCCTGCTGTATGCAGATGATTTCATCCTGTTAAGCCCGACAAAAGAAGGACTTCAACAGAGTTTAAATATACTCGAAGGTTACTGTCAGACCTGGGCCATGGCAATTAACATCAAAAAGACAAAAACAATGATATTTCAAAAAAGATCCAGATGTCAGGCAAACAATATTGACTTCACAATTGGGACACAGACAATAGAAAACTGCTCAGAATATAATTATTTAGGCCTGAAAATAAGTCCCACTGGAAGCTTTAATCAAGCTGTCAAGGAACTGAGAGAGAAAGCACGCAGGGCGTTTTATGCAATAAAAAGACAAATTCACATTCAAATTCCAATTTTAATTTGGCTTAAATGACTTCAATCAGTAATACAACCCATCTACTCTATGGAAGCGAAGTGTGGGGCCCACAAACAAACCAAACATTTGACAAATGGGAAAATCATCCAATAGAAAATGCTCACAATGAGTTTTGCAAACGCATCCTCCAGGTTCACAGGAGAACAACTAACAACGCCTGCAGAGCGGAATTAGGCACCTTCCCATTATTAATAAAATCCAGAAACGATCAATTAAATATTGGCTACATCTAAAAGAAAGTGACCCCCACTCCTACCACCACAAAGCCCTGCAGCATCAAGAGATGAACAAGGGAAAGAGTCCCCTCTCTCAGCTGGTCCTGACACTCTGTTCACAAACCGGTTCAGACTGTCATCAGGACCAATCTGAGCCCACATCTATTAGAGTCAACCAAATTATAACAAAACACACAAAAAACTACCTCACTTATTGGAACACTAAATCCCAAACACAAAGTAAAATGCAATGCTATCTGGCCCTAAAAAGACAGTACACTGTGGCAGCCTACCTGACCACAGTGACTGATGTTCAACACAGGAAGTTATTGACAAAGTACAGACTGAGTGCTCACAGCCTGGCCATAGAAACAGGCAGGTACAAGAAAACCTGGCTGCCAAAAGAGGAGCGATCATGCCAACAGTGTGGAGGAACTGCTGTGGAGACAGAGCAGCACTTCCTCACACAATGCCCAACTTTTGAACCTGTACGCAAACAATTCTTCCCAAAACTCAATCATAAGCATCCTCAATTATTTAAAAATGAAAATGAAAACTAAAAAATACTTCTGGGGGAATATAAAGAGAGCTGCATTGTTGCAGGACAGTTTGTCTCTGCCACAGTCTGAGGGAACCGGAATGAGCAGATACACCAGGTCTCACATCTTATGTATGTATGTATATCATATTCTATTTTACATTAATGTATTATATGAATGAAAATGAATCTGTATTCCTTGTAAAAAAAAACATGTTCTTAGCAGTTTGTTTATTTGTGTGTATTTTTGTATAGATGTTAAACTACACAGAGCTTTGGCAATACTGTATGTAAATATGGTCATGCTAATAAAGCTATTGAATTGAATTGAGAGGAACGCATGGGGGGGAGAGAGAGAGGAACGAATGGGGAGAGAGAGAGGAACGAAGGGGGGAGAGAGAGCAGCGAAGGGGTGGAGAGAGAAAGGAACGAAGGGGGGGAGAGAGAGCAGCAAAGGGGGAGAGTGAGAGAGGAGCGAAGGGGGGGAGAGAGAGGAACGAAGGGGGGAGAGAGAGAGGAACGAAGGGGGAGAGAGAGAGAGGAACGAATGGGGGAGAGAGAGAGGAACGAATGGGGGAGAGAGAGAGAGCAGTGAAGGGGGAGAGAGAGAGAGGAACGCATGGGGGGAGAGAGAGGGAACGAATGGGGGCGAGAGAGAGGAACGAATGGGGGAGAGAGAGAGCAGCGAAGGGTGGAGAGAGAGAGGAACGAAGGGGGGAGAGAGAGAGCAGTGAAGGGGGAGAGAGGAGAGGAACGCAGGGGGGGGGAGAGAGAGGGACGAATGGGGGAGAGAGAGAGGAACGAATGGGGGAGAGAGAGAGCAGCGAAGGGGTGGAGAGAGAAAGGAACGAAGGGGGGGAGAGAGAGAGCAGCGAAGGGGGAGATTGAGAGAGGAGCGAAGGGGGGGGAGAGAGAGGAACGAAGGGGGGAGAGAGAGGAACGAAGGGGGAGAGAGAGAGGAACGAATGGGGGAGAGAGAGAGGAACGAATGGGGGAGAGAGAGAGGGGCAGCAAAGGGGGAGAGAGAGAGGAGCGAAGGGGGGAGAGAGAGAGGAACGAATGGGAGAGAGAGAGAGAGGAACGAAGGGGGAGAGAGAGAGGAATGAATGGGGGAGAGAGAGAGGAACGAAGGGGGGAGAGAGAGAGGAACGAAGGGGGAGAGAGAGAGGAACGAATGGGGGAGAGAGAGAGAAACGAATGGGGGGAGAGAGGAGAGGGCAGCAAAGGGGGAGAGAGAGAGGAGCGAAGGGGGGAGAGAGAGAGGAACGAATGGGGGAGAGAGAGAGAGGAACGAAGGGGGAGAGAGAGAGGAACGAATGGGGGAGAGAGAGGAACGAAGGGGGAGAGAGAGAGAGCAGTGAAGGGGGAGAGAGAGAGAGGAACGCATTGGGGGGGAGAGAGAGAGGAACGAATGGGGGAGAGAGAGAGGAACGAATGGGGGAGAGACAGAGCAGCGAAGGGGGAGAGTGAGAGAGGAGCGAAGGGGGTGAGAGAGAGGAACGAATGGGGGAGAGAGAGAGAGGAACGAAGGGGAGAGAGAGAGGAACGAATGGGGGAGAGAGAGAGGGCAGCAAAGGGGGAGAGAGAGAGGAGCGAAGGGGGGAGAGAGAGAGGAACGAATGGGGGAGAGAGAGAGAGGAACGAAGGGGAGAGAGAGAGGAACGAATGGGGGAGAGAGAGGAACGAAGGGGGAGAGAGAGAGAGCAGTGAAGGGGGAGAGAGAGAGAGGAACGCATGGGGGGAGAGAGAGAGGAACGAATGGGGGAGAGAGAAAGGAACGAAGGGGGGGAGAGAGAGAGCAGCGAAGGGGGAGAGTGAGAGAGGAGCGAAGGGGGGGGAGAGAGAGGAACGAAGGGGGAGAGAGAGAGGAACGAAGGGGGAGAGAGAGAGGAACGAAGGGGGAGAGAGAGAGAGGAGCGAAGGGGGGAGAGAGAGAGGAGCGAAGGGGGAGAGAGAGAGGAGCGAAGGGGGGAGAGAGAGAGCAGCGAAGGGGAGAGAGAGAGGAGCGAAGGGGGAGAGAGAGAGGAGCGAAGGGGGGAGAGAGAGAGCAGCGAAGGGGGAGAGAGAGAGAGGAGCGAAGGGGGGAAGAGAGAGAGCAGCGAAGGGGGAGAGAGAGAGGAGCGAAGGGGGGAGAGAAGAGCAGCGAAGGGGAGAGAGAGAGGAGCGAAGGGGGAGAGAGAGAGAGAGCAGCGAAGGAAGAGAGAGAGAGAGCAGCGAAGGGGGGGAGAGAGAGAGGAGCGAAGGGGAGAGAGAGAGGAACGAATGGGGGAGAGAGAGAGCAGCGAAGGGGGGAGAGAGAGGAGCGAAGGGGGGGAGAGAGAGAGCAGCGAAGGGGGGAGAGAGAGGAACGAATGGGGGGGAGGGAGAGAGAGAGAGAGGAGCGAAGGGGGAGAGGAGAGAGGAGCGAAGGGGGGGAGAGAGAGAGCAGCGAAGGGGGAGAGAGAGAGGAGCGAAGGGGGGGAGAGAGAGAGCAGCGAAGGGGGAGAGAGAGAGAGGAGCGAAGGGAGAGAGAGAGAGAGCAGCGAAGGGGGAGAGAGAGACGAACGAATGGGGAGAGAGAGAACGAATGGGGGAGAGAAAGAGCAGCGAAGGGGGGGAGAGAGAGAGGAGCGAAGGGGGGAGAGAGAGAGCAGCGAAGGGGTGGAGAGAGAGGAACGAATGGGGGAGAGAGAGAGGAACGCATGGGGGAGAGAGAGAGGAGAGAAGGGGGGGAGAGAGAGAGCAGCGAAGGGAGAGAGAGAGACGAACGAATGGGGAGAGAGAGAGGAACGAATGGGGGAGAGAAAGAGCAGCGAAGGGGGGAGAGAGAGAGAGGAGCAAAGGGGGGAGAGAGAGAGCAGCGAAGGGGGGAGAGAGAGGAACGAATGGGGGAGAGAGAGAGGAACGCATGGGGGAGAGAGAGAGGAGCGAAGGGGGGAGAGATAGAGGAACGAATGGGGGAGAGAGAGAGAGGAACGAAGGGGGAGAGAGAGAGGAACGAATGGGGAGAGAGAGGAACGAAGGGGGAGAGAGAGAGAGCAGTGAAGGGGGAGAGAGAGAGAGGAATGCATGGGGGGGAGAGAGAGGAACGAATGGGGGAGAGAGAGAGGAACGAATGGGGGAGAGAGAGAGCAGCGAAGGGGTGGAGAGAGAAAGGAACGAAGGAGGGGAGAGAGAGAGCAGCGAAGGGGGAGAGTGAGAGAGGAGCGAAGGGGGGGGAGAGAGAGGAACGAAGGGGGGAGAGAGAGAGGAACGAAGGGGGAGAGAGAGGAACGAATGGGGGAGAGAGAGAGGAACGAATGGGGGGAGAGAGAGAGAGGGCAGCAAAAGGGGAGAGAGAGAGGAGCGAAGGGGGGAGAGAGAGAGGAACGAAGGGGGAGAGAGAGAGAGCAGCGAAGGGGGGGAGAGAGAGAGGAGCGAAGGGGGGGAGAGAGAGAGGAACGAATGGGGGAGAGAGAGAGCAGCGAAGGGGGAGAGAGAGGAACGAAGGGGGGGAGAGAGAGAGGATCAGGATCATATCAGCCTGATGTCTGCAGCTCTCAACACAACTCTCACATACAGATGGAGCCTCTTATTTTGGACCCCAGCATACAGCTTCCAGCCTACTTCCAGCCTACTTCCAGCCAGTTACCAGCCAAAGACCAGTATTCAGAAATGTTAGGCCCAACCCACTATTCTCCAATTTCAGGGTTTAACCAGGAGATGGCGCTATATATTAAATAACTAAGACTTAGTTTTTCACAATAGAAAATGCAGATATTATATAAAAAACTAAAGTTAAAATCTTGTTTTTAATGCCCCAAGAGCAATAACATCTTGTCACAAGCTTTTTGGAAGAAAAAGACTGACTCAAGAGACCTGTAGTTGACTAATTACAGGCCTCAATAAAGTTCTGCCATTGGTTGTGAAAAACAACGATGGACATAGTGGAAAGTGAAATTGACATTGTCGAATTTAATAAAAATACAAAATAATGTATCTGTGTACGTGTTTTACTATGTGATCTGCACTTATCAAACATCTAATTAAGGCGAGACACCCCAGGTGAATAGGGTATTTTTTTTAACTTAAAGATATCAGCTAAATATTTCTCCAGTTAATTACTTACAATAAGGCAATTGTTTTTTGTATTACAAGTTTTCTGAAATAGCATGTTTAAATATCCAAATGAACCATTATCTCATGAAATATGCGCATATTTGAACACATTTCAGGAACCGAAATCTGAACTTTGGATAAAGCCAGGATCAAAATAATTGTTTCATTTTGTAGTCATATTAGTATCGAAGGCTTTTACAGAAGGGATTTTGGATATCTCTTTGTATCACTCCATACATCAGAAAATACTGTCAACAGCCCTAAAATATCAATTTTCACCATGTTTTTAGGTATAAAATGTTATATAATTCAGGCTATGAATTATATATGACCAAACCCTTCTGTAAAAGCCTTCATAATATTGATAGGAATATAACTGGAAGGTTTGGTGTATGTAACTGCTACTGAAGTGGACATTTCGAACTCAGAGTAGTTGAAAAAACTCATTTTGAGAAAACGACCTTTAAAGATTGCAGGGTGACGCTAGCTAAACCCTCCTGTTATCTGGATGATAGCTTGCGCATCGACGCACTCCGTGAAGGTATTTCATGTTCGGGGTCATTTGTTTTTTGTATAACCTTGCTTTGTGCAAGTGACAATTGTTGTCGTCTTCTCTGTGAACGTTTTTTTCTCCGTTATTTTGCCATTTTCAGATTTAAATTTCGGAAAGCTAACCAGGAAGTGCTTTAGCACACCACGTGACGCATCTGAACGAATCACGTTGTCAGAAATTGACACCAGCCAATGAGATTTCGTTTCTTGGTTTAAGACCCCTTTGCACTTTCACGATTGGTTGCTGATACAAAGGAAATGACCATATTTGGATCCGATGAGATTGTGCAGGATAAACGGAGCTTTCTAACGATACCTCTGAAGACATGGTGCAAACCCTCCTTAAAACTGCAGAAGTTGTGCAAAGGAACTGCTTAACTTCAATGGTGCTAATTTTCCAAAATGTAAAAAAATCTCTGCTGGTAAAATATCCCACTGAGTTCAATTTCATTCAATAGTCACACAGTACATCCTTTTATTATTTATATACAAATGTTCAAACATAAAAAATGTATTCATTTAGATATCTAACACATCACAATGATAATACTATTTATTTAATATTGAACGAGATGCTTTAATATAACATGGAAGTATGTGCATTTGGTATAATGCTCTACTTACGGTATGCATGTATTTAATGCCTTCAGACAGTTACTCAGTGGATTGAATGAACTGTAGGGTCGGTATTAATGCTGCTCTTACATGGTTATAAAGCCCTGGAATCCATTAAAGTGACTGACTCAAATGATCCTGGTTGGATTTAAATTCACAAGTGCTTGTTGCTGTAGTTGTTGTTTGTCGTAGAAAGCGTCTGCCATTTAAGCCACGTTCAAATCCACTTGTACTGTACTGTAGTTCACTCAACTCAGTAAGAGTTACTTTTTGTATATAATAAGTGTATGTACAGTATGTGTTATGATATTCTGATGTTCGGTGTAGACTTAAACACACATTTGACACACACACAAAGTAAATATAGCCTTTACGGTACATTTGTGTTTTGGTGTTGTTTCAGTGCTGAAAAAAACAGAAAACCAGATTATTACTTACGTTAGAATGCTAACTTTTGGTGAATGTAGGAGAAATCTACAGACGCAAATAGACAAACTATAGTAAAATAAACACTTAAATGTGTATTTTGTACGTTTTCCTTCCAAAAAGCCTGAAAGAAAACATGTTATGGAATCAAAATAGCACAAAATCTCAAAATTGACCAGTGCAGGAAAAACGATGTTTTTGCCTGCCGTGTCTCGCCTTAAAGAATGGTAGCTGTACCTCTCAAACAACCTAAATAAAGTCTTTATGGCTCGGAATATGAATAATATGGGCCGTTACAGTTTGTTTTCATCTGATTTCAAATAAATTAATTTTATTATAATATATATCATTTGTTTTAAAGCTCAATATATAGTTTTATTATAATATATAGTCGTTATTCATTTGTTATAAAGCTCAATAGAGTGGCGAAGTCCCTCCCCTTCCGGTTGAGCCCCATGGGACCTTATTTCGGAAAAATTATGTATTGAAGTCAATGGAGAGAGAAAGATTATCTTTCGATCCCGTTTGAATTGTGCCACGAATTACACATATGATGTTTGTCAATTTAAAAGATAATTTTGCAAGTCAAAAAAAAAACGTTAGCGTTAGCATTTCTCCCCCGGAATTAAATGGTGTATTATAGAATGATCACACCGGTGACAGTACTATTCAAAGGGTTCACGAAATATGACTACTACTCTTACTGTTTAACATTTTGGGTTACTTAATGTTACTTCATGTTAAGGCTAATAAAAATGACAAGGCTGTAATGCTAACTAACGTGCTAGCTACTAGCTAGGTAGCTAACTTGATCAAGCCACTCCTGGTCGTTTCATCAGACGGGAAGCAAAAGAACGAGCAAGACCCATTGCTGGTATAATAACAACCTGGTACTAAGCACACAGGCATCTTGTTAAAGTTATCTTATCTTAGCCAGCGCCATATAGATAGATTATATCTATATTGCGCTGATCTTAGGTATCTGAATGGTGGAGGTAAACAATTGTGACATCACTTACGCGACTCTGGGATTTGTAGTCTTTCTAGTTACGTATTTTTCATAGTCTTATATTTCAACAGTTTTACGACAAACTGTGACTTTTTTGACATGGAAATGATTTTTTAAGATTGACAAACATCATATGTGTAATTCATGGCACAATTCAAACGGGATCGAAAGATAAGTTTTCTCTCCCCATTGACTTCAATGCATAATTTTTCCGAAATAAGGTCCCATACCCCGGAAGTAAGTGGGAGGGACTTCGCCACTCTATAAGGAAGATTGAACTTTAAACTTTCACACACGTTGACCTGCGAAAAACTCTGCCCGGTTCACCGACCCCCCTCTGAGTGAATACCCAAGATATCTTGGTTTGATTTGGAGAAGGCTTTTAAAGTATACTAACTCTAACTCTATTGTATACTAACTCTTCCCGTCAAGAATATGAATAGAACTTAGATAGATCACTTTACATTTCTGCAAATGAATAGCTTAGCTACTTGGCACTAAGAGTACAGATATGTCTACCCTTTCTTTTCAGAGTGTAATATCTGCATTTTCTCACAGAACCCCATATTTCGCTGTTAACGCAGTTGCAGGTGGGAATTATAAGACCGAGACACATCGAAGGCTGAAGGACAACACTAGAACTGTGTAACTTTTTTTCAATAAAATATTAAAGTCTTCCAGTCCGTGACTTTTCCTGAAAGTGTGTTATGTAGCACCCTATGTTGTTAAAAATTGTCAATTTATACCTATTTCCGCCCAGCGGGTCATATTGACCCCACCCCTTTTCATATAAACATGACGTGTTGCTATCGCAACGCCTTTTGTCTACTGCGGTTCCTTATAGATTGAGAGAGAGATTGAGAGAGAGAGAGATAGATGGATAGATATATTGATAGATAGAGAGAGAGAGAGAGAGAGAGAGAGAGAGAGAGAGAGAGAGAGAGAGAGAGAGAGAGAGAGAGAGTGTGTGTCTGGAGACTGCTCGCGCTGCGCTCCGCAGCAAACGGCTGTGGGGCGAGTTGAAAGTACGTTATGCTGGCCGCGGTGTCTAAATAATGCTTCCGGGCTAGCGGGCCATTTATAATGTCGAGCCCTGAGATTATATTGGTATATGTTTCATCCCTGTGCTTTGATGAAGCCTAATTTGATAAAGTTTCAAATTAATTTCTGAAATATTTCGTTAATAAATATTTCATGAGTAATATAGTTGTCTTTGTCACATTTTATTTGGCATTAGTAAATAATTATGCACATTTACAGATATTTTACATGATATGAGTGATAACACGTGTTATAAGGGCTATTTCGCACAATAGGTGTGCCTTGAGATTTTTACTTGTCCTTTGGTGTGCCTTGGGCACAAAAAGTTTGGGAACCACTGCTGTAGAGAAATGTAAACGTCACCATCCCCCACCCGCCTACTGTATGTTGCTTTTTGACATGTAAATGGTAACTACCCCCCTCTGAGTGAATACCTGTTGTACCTGTCCGAGGCTAAGCCCATAGGACGATGCTCTGATGTCATCACCCTCGCACATCATAAAAAAAACGATGTTAACACTTTCTCGTTCTTAATATATGCTATATTTAGGGTCGATATGTGTTGAATTTACTTTAAAATAGCAGATCACTGTGATTCACTTCTCCGCGGCTCCTCCGTGCAGAGAGGCCCCCCCCGTTGACAATTCACGAGTGTCTAAGGCCCCGGCTCCACGAGGACAAATACGGCAAAACGCATCGGAGTAACGCAAATGCAACCGCAAAAAACCTTCCGTCCCCACGCAATACACACCGGATTGTGTCAAGCTCCACGAGACGGCTCCGTTTACATCCAAACGCTGGAAAAGCTGCAGTACATATGCCGAACCTGTACGTGGTGCTGTAACTTCCTCCACAAAAGCAGCAACTTCCTCCACAAAAGCAGCGAAGAAGAATGGTTGTCATGGCTGCCCTTCTGTTTATTCCATGGGTGGGGGCCGAGGGATCCGCGCAGAGTTTTTCGCCAGTCAACGTATATTAAAGTTTAAATCTTCCGGACAAAATTATAAAAGTGCCAGTCAAAGGTCTTCATTGTTATTTATTGAGCTTTAAAACAAATGAATAACGACGATATAATGATATATAATCATCAAATACACAGAGGCTGTCTCTTTTTCCTCTCTCGTCAGTGTCTGTCTCATGCAGCAGTTGATCCTGTAATGAGTGACCCGACAGTAAAAATGAACATATTTCTAACTAGTTTAGGTAGTTTGAGAGGTAATTAAAATAGCTAAGGGTGATGATCTGACTTGAAGTGTGTGTTTTGCTCCCGCTGCATCACAGCGGCAGGAGCTGCGTGTCTCCGTCCTGTCAGATTAGACTTCACTCGCGTTTATGTCCATATCGAGATAAAGATAAATAATCTGAATTCAAGGAGGAGCTCCTGTAATGTTGCACAAAGAACTGTAGCATGGTCAGTAGCGACTGGAGCACGATAGCAACCCTGCGGGGGAGAGGCGGGGCTATGAAAACGAATGACCGTATAGGCGACTCCACGGCCCCGTTGGACCCCCCAGAGCGCTCTGTTCCCAGATCTATCCACCTTTGGACCCGTTGTCGTTTGCGGGGTCTGTTTCTACGTTTCCCTTACGGCGTCGTGGAGCTTAGAGGGCTATACGCATGAGAAATATGCGGATTCAACCAGTTTTCGTCCTCGTGGAGCCGGGGCCTAACTCTCTCCCCCCTGTGAAGAGATATCACAGGGGGGGGTTGGGACACACACATTCCGATGGCCAATTCGTTTTAAACAAAGAGTAGGCTATACTCAACATAGTGAACGGTATGGTCAATGTTTGTAAACACTGTGACATTTTGACTTTATTTGATCATTTCAGTTAAAAACTAACGTTCATATTTCTCTTTTTGAGAAGAGAAATATGAATATGTTAGTGGCTGACCCAGCCCCATGGTCTGTCACAGTAGTGCGGGAAAGAGAAGTGCACTGTTTTGCCTGGCTGGACCTGTAATTTACAGGAAAGGAGTGCACGCTACTAAAGAGACACGCTACCATGGAAACCAAACAATGGTGTTGCTGTATTGAAGTCCGAGTGGAAACAGTCATATTTGGAGCGTTATGTTAGAATGAAACAGCGAGGTCGTGACTCACAAAAAAAAAGTGTTACTTCACTAACTGTAAGCTTGTCACTCAGAGTAACCTACAGTTAACTTAACTGTTGGAAAAGAAAGATCAGAGGGGGAGAGAGCTGTGATGGGCCATTAGGAGTGTGAACACACAGCTGAGAGCTGCCGTTTCATTCTGACTGTTTAAAAAACGGTAACAACGGACTATTTTTCTTAGCGGATGCATGTAAATTGAAATCAATACATACAACTATTTTTTAAATCAATAAAAATATTTTCTAAATCCATAAAAGCATTTTAATTAATATTGGGAGTCATGTCGTTACTTTGTGGCCATGTAATAAGCGGGATAATTTGCAGCGACTTGGTCATTATGGGGAAAAATAACACCCAGGGATCAAGATCCCTCCGCGACGCGGAGGGATCAGTAATTTTTAGTGAATTACTGAGTTTAGGCACGTTAATAACATTTTAATGAAGTTGAATACAGTATATTCATATTTGTCAGTGATTTCATGTCAATTCGGCGAACATAAACGATTAAATCGAGAGCCGGCTGCTGTTCGTTACGGCAACCCAACTAGGACACTTGACACAGTGGCTTTTGGCAAAGCACACAAAGAAAACATAAAAAACCGAGAGAGATGAGTTATTGTTATTACAACGTGACTTCACTATTATTTAACAACTATTTTTATTGGGTTCTTTTATTTGGGGTTAAGTACATTGTCAGAATAAGTGAGAAATGGATTTAACTTCTGTTAGACTGCTATCATACTGAATAAATATTTATGCAAAAATGTATGGCATTAATAATGTATATCTAATTACATTTAAAAATGTATGGCATTAATAATGTATATCTAATTACATTAACTGTGAATGTCTTTCATTTTATTTAAAATGAAATAAAATTACATAAAACATTTTCCATAAAAAAGTTGATTCAAGAACAAATCAGTACTTTTCTTATATGACTATTATTGCTAAATTTGAAAGGTCTTTACCAGCTTTGGAATTATATATATATATATATATATTAGCACCTTCTGCCATCCCATCTCTACTGACATATGGATCTTAACAAAGATCCGCTATACATTAATACCAGATATACTGTACACGGACATTTTAGTGAACCAGACCAGCTGTTTCCGCCGGGTCTTCGCTTCCCGGGCATCACGTTGTTTACAAGTGTGTTCAGATGCTAAATAAAAGTTTAGCTTGTACTTTTGATACCCCGCCTCTCGGCACCACAACATCCAGTTTACTGTATTTCACATGAGCGATGTCGATCATTGAAAAGTCCTTATAAATCTCTGTTATTAGATCAGTACTTTTCTTATATGACTATTATTGACTTGAACACTGAGAATGTATTTATTAACTTAGACTAAGACATTTGAAATATTTGAAATCAGATGAAAACAAACTGTAACGGACCCTGCCGTG
Source organism: Trematomus loennbergii (assembly GCA_012861695.1). Classification (NCBI taxonomy): domain Eukaryota; kingdom Metazoa; phylum Chordata; class Actinopteri; order Perciformes; family Nototheniidae; genus Trematomus; species Trematomus loennbergii. Next base: position 39,133 of record JAAOOA010001784.1, on the reverse strand, counting down.
TTATCTATGATTACTATGCCTTACTGTACATTCATAATTTCAGCCGGAGGTAGGTGGTAGGCGTTGCGGAGGAGCAGATTGCGAGTGAGGTGCCTGTTCTAAACGAACTATTCCAGCTGTTATAAAGCATTAAATAAAAAGTAAGCAAGGAATACAGAATGTTTCGTTACGTAACTTTGTTGAGAATGTGGCCATGTACATGTAATACATGGGATCATTTGCAGCGACTTGGTCATTGTGGGGAAAAATAACACCCATCCTGATCGTTTCAATGAAGTTGAATACAGAATATTCATATTTGTCAGTGATTTCATGTCAATTCGGCGAACATAAACATCAATGATGATGATTAAATTAGAATTAAAAATCGGGAGAGCCGGCTCGTTCGTTTTTTTCGACTAAACAACATTATTTTGTTAAATAACAACATGGTGATGTTTTGTAAATGATTACATGTCTTATTTAGCACAGACTATGATCCTATCCATGACATATGGATCTTAATAAAGATCCGCTATACATTAGTACCAGACGTACTGTACAAGACTCCACACATGACTCCAGTGTGGAACTCCACTGCACCCCCTGGTGGATCAGTCATCCATTGCAGCTGGCTTCACAATAATTAAATGTATTTATCACGGGGGCGGTATCAAGTCAGACTGGGGGCCGGCTCTTCATCACAGGCCGATCACGGGCCAATCACGGACCAATCACGGACCAATCACGACCCTCGCACTTTAAACTGTCCAAATAAGACGCTTCATCTGTATTCATCTCAGCACAGAAGTTAAAGATGGAGAACTGACCTGAGAGTCTTCAGTCTGCAGTCTGGACTCTCCAGAAGATCTCTCAGCAGCTCCACTCCTGAATCCTGCAGAGCGTTGTTACCCAGGTACAGAACTCTCAGATGTGATGGGTTGGACTTCAGAGCTGAGATCAGAGCAGAACAGCTGATCTCTGACAAACTGCAGCTCTGCAGACTGAATAAAGAAAACATGATGTAAGTTTAAAAAAACAAAGTTTCATCTTAAAATATTCAAGGTTCAATAATCTGTTTATAGCTGGAGAAGTAGAGAATGTAGGAGTTTATAAAGTGGACATCCTGACAGGTTAAAAACTGTAAGATCCAGAAAGAGAAAAGAGCTCTCATTAATATGAAAGACAACGTGCTTCACCTTCAATAAAAAGTGGAGACTTCACATCTGAACCTCTGCTCCATCTACACTAACTCATGATGTGCAGCCAGACTAATACAAACCCACTGAAACTGATTCAACTCAAGATCACACACTTTACAAATATGACAAATATGTCGGGATGAATTTAGAAGAAATGTGATAAAAAATAAATAGAGAATATTTATTTCAGAAATAGTGGAGCCATACATCCAAAGCATCTTCAGTTTAAACTCCTCAGTCAGTATGAGCATCATGTAGCTTCATACAAATGTGAGAAACAGCTCAAACTGAACATATTTGTCAGTGTTTGATAGTTTTAATATAAATATTTAATTATTGTATTCATGTGTTTATAATGTCATTTATTTAAAAACATGATGGAGAATATAAGATGAATTTGAGGTTTTTAGGAGGTTCAGAGTGAATTATGCAGTTTGATTTTTCCTTAAAGAGCAGCTTGCAGGTTAGAGACCCCAGTGAATAAATGTGTAGGAAAATGATGTATACACTAGATTTTCAAAAGAATATACATAAATAAACACTACAGTGACATCTGGCGTGGTTTCTGTAAGACATTTTTACTTCCGCATAAAACAAGAGAGAGGAGCGAAGGGGGGGAGAGAGAGAACGAAGGGGGAGAGAGAGAGGAACGAAGGGGGAGAGAGAGAGCAGTGAAGGGGGAGAGAGAGAGAGGAACGCATGGGGGGGAGAGAGAGAGGAACGAATGGTGGGAGAGAGAGGAACGAATGGGGAGAGAGAGAGCAGTGAAGGGGAGAGAGAGAGAGGAACGCATGGGGGGGAGAGAGAGGAACGAAGGGGGAGAGAGAGAGCAGTGAAGGGGAGAGAGAGAGAGGAACGCATGGGGGGAGAGAGAGAGAACGAAGGGGGAGAGAGAGAGCAGTGAAGGGGGAGAGAGAGAGAGGAACGCATGGGGGGAGAGAGAGAGGAACGAATGGGGGAGAGAGAGAGGAACGAATGGGGAGAGAGAGAGCAGCGAAGGGGTGGAGAGAGAAAGGAACGAAGGGGAGGAGAGAGAGAGCAGCGAAGGGGGAGAGTGAGAGAGGAGCGAAGGGGGGGGAGAGAGAGGAACGAATGGGGGAGAGAGAGAGGAACGAATGGGGGGAGAGAGAGAGGGCAGCAAAGGGGGAGAGAGAGGAGCGAAGGGGGGAGAGAGAGAGGAACGAATGGGGGAGAGAGAGAGGAACGAAGGGGGAGAGAGAGAGGAACGAATGGGGGAGAGAGGAACGAAGGGGGAGAGAGAGAGCAGTGAAGGGGGAGAGAGAGGAACGCATGGGGGGGAGAGAGAGAGGAACGAATGGGGGAGAGAGAGAGGAACGAATGGGGGAGAGAGAGCAGCGAAGGGGTGGGAGAGAAAGGAACGAAGGGGGGGAGAGAGAGAGCAGCGAAGGGGGAGAGTGAGAGAGGAGCGAAGGGGGGGGAGAGAGAGGAACGAAGGTGGTAGAGAGAAAGGAACGAAGGGGGAGAGAGAGAGGAACGAATGGGGGAGAGAGAGAGGAACGAATGGGGGGAGAGAGAGAGAGGGCAGCAAAGGGGGAGAGAGAGAGGAGCGAAGGGGGAGAGAGAGAGGAACGAATGGGGGAGAGAGAGAGAGGAACGAAGGGGGAGAGAGAGAGGATTGAATGGGGGAGAGAGAGGAACGAAGGGGGAGAGAGAGAGAGCAGTGAAGGGGAGAGAGAGAGAGGAACGTATGGGGGGGAGAGAGAGAGGAACGAATGGGGGAGAGAGAGGAGCGAAGGGGGGAGAGAGAGAGGAACGAATGGGGGAGAGAGAGAGCGAAGGGGGGGAGAGAGAGAGGAACGAAGAGGGGGAGAGAAGAGGAGCGAAGGGGGGAGAGAGAGGAGCGAAGGGGGGAGAGAGAGAGGAACGAAGGGGGGAGAGAGAGGAACGAAGGGGGGAGAGAGAGGAACGAAGGGGGGGAGGAGAGAGGAATGAAGGGGGAGAGAGAGAGGAACGAAGGGGGGAGAGAGAGGAACGAATGGGGGAGAGAGAGAGAGGAACGAAGGGGGGAGAGAGAGGAGCGAAGGGGGGGGGGAGAGGAACGAAGGGGGGGAGAGAGAGGAACGAATGGGGGGAGAGAGGAACGAAGGGGGGAGAGAGAGAGGAACGAAGAGGGGGAGAGAGAGAGGAACGAAGGGGGGAGAGAGAGAGGAGCGAAGGGGGGAGAGAGAGAGGAACGAAGGGGGGAGAGAGAGGAACGAAGGGGGGAGAGAGAGAGGAATGAAGGGGGGAGAGAGAGAGGAACGAAGGGGGGAGAGAGAGAGGAACGAATGGGGGAGAGAGAGCGAAGGGGGGAGAGAGAGAGGAACGAATGGGGGAGAGAGAGGAGCGAAGGGGGGAGAGAGAGAGGAATGAAGGGGGGAGAGAGAGAGGAACGAAGGGGGGGAGAGAGAGAGGAACGAAGGGGGGAGAGAAGAGGAACGAAGGGGGGAGAGAGAGAGGAACGAATGGGGGAGAGAGAGGAGCGAAGGGGGAGAGAGAGGAACGAATGGGGGAGAGAGAGGAACAAATGGGGGAGAGAGGAGCGAAGGGGGGGAGAGAGAGAGGAATGAAGGGGGGGAGAGAAGAGGAACGAAGGTGGGGAGAGAGAGGAATGAAGGGGAGAGAGAGAGGAGCGAAGGGGGAGAGAGAGAGGAACGAAGGGGGGAGAGAGAGAGGAACGAAGGGGGGAGAGAGAGAGGAACGAATAGGGAGAGAGAGCAGCGAAGAGGGGGAGAGAGAGAGGAATGAAGGGGGGAGAGAGAGAGGAACGAAGGGGGGAGAGAGAGAGGAACGAATGGGGGGAGAGAGGAGCGAAGGGGGGAGAGAGAGGAACGAATGGGGGAGAGAGAGGAACAAATGGGGAGAGAGAGGAGCGAAGGGGGGAGAGAGAGAGGAACGAATGGGGGAGAGAGAGAGGAACGAAGGGGGGAGAGAGAGAGGAACGAAGGGGGGAGAGAGAGAGGAACGAAGGGGGGAGAGAGAGAGGAACAAATGGGGGAAGAGAGGAATGAAGGGAGAGAGAGAGGAGCGAAGGGGGAGAGAGAGAGGAACGAAGGGGGGAGAGAGAGAGGAACGAACGGGGGAGAGAGAGGAATGAAGGGGAGAGAGAGAGGAGCGAAGGGGGAGAGAGAGAGAGGAACAAAGGGGGGGAGAGAGAGAGGAACGAAGGGGGGAGAGAGAGGAATGAAGGGGAGAGAGAGAGGAGCGAAGGGGGAGAGAGAGAGAGGAACGAAGGGGGGAGAGAGAGGAGCGAATGGGGGAGAGAGGGGATTGAAGGGAGAGAGAGGAGCGAAGGGGAGAGAGAGAGGAACGAAGGGGGGAGAGAGAGAGGAGCGAATGGGGGAGAGAGAGGATTGAAGGGGAGAGAGAGAGGAGCGAAGGGGAGAGAGAGAGAGAACGAAGGGGGGAAGAGAGAGGAGCGAAGGGGGACAGAGAGAGGAACAAAGGGGGGAGAGGGAGAGGAACAAAGGGGGGAGAGAGAGAGGAATGAATGGGGAGAGAGAGAGGAACAAAGGGGAGAGAGATGTAATACGGTGTCCTGATGAGCGTGTTCTTTGACAGGCCTCAGCTGTGGAGAGTATGTGCTGCAGGGAGGTGGATGCACCTCGCACAACGCACCCAGGAACAAAGCTAGCTCCGGTCCTTTTCCTGTTAGGGAAACTGTGGACTCGATGTCCTGACAGAAGCTCACCATGATTACAAATGGTGCAATGCAATGTGAAATGACCCAAAAAACACCAGCTCACTAAATCACAACCGCTCAAACCAACTACAAACTACTACCGCGGATTGGGCAGAGAAGGGGTCCGAGAAAGTTGCTCCCCCATGTGACGTAATATGACACGTTTGACGTATGACGTTAAAAAAAAGCAGTTTTAGTAGCAGAGCTCAAAACGGCTCCTTCCCCTCTGAATTCCTGCCCTTATGTCTCGTAAAACATATCAAATACTGCATTAACCTTTTTAATTGTAGTTTTCAGGCAAGGTTAAGAATAAATGTATTAAAAGAAAAACCTGCAAGTTGCTCTTTAACATTGCTCTGCCACTGTCAGGGAAAGAAACCACAGAAGAAGAAAACAGACTTTAGCATCAAGATACTCCGTGAGGATCAGGATCATATCAGCCTGATGTCTGCAGCTCAGAGTCAACACAACTCTCACATATTCATCTCAGCACAGAAGTTAAAGATGGAGAACTGACCCGAGATCCTCCAGTCTGCAGTCTGGACTCTCCAGAAGATCTCTCAGCAGCTCCACTCCTGAATCCTGCAGAGCGTTCTCACTCAGGTCAGACGTCTCAGATGTGATGGGTTGGACTTCAGAGCTGAGATCAGAGCAGAACAGCTGATCTCTGACAAACTGCAGCCCTGCAGACTGAATAAAGAAAACATGATGTAAGTTTAGAAAAACAAAGTTTCAGCTTAAAATATTCAAGGTTCAATAATCTGTTTATAGCTGGAGAAGTAGAGAATGTAGGAGTTTATAAAGTGGACATCCTGACAGGTTAAAAACTGTAAGATCCAGAAAGAGAAAAGAGCTCTCATTAATATGAAAGACAACGTGCTTCACCTTCAATAAAAAGTGGAGACTTCACATCTGAACCTCTGCTCCATCTACACTAACTCATGATGTGCAGCCAGACTAATACAAACCCACTGAAACTGATTCAACTCAAGATCACACACTTTACAAATATGACAAATATGTCGGGATGAATTTAGAAATGTGATAAAAAATAAATAGAAAATATTTATTTCAGAATAGTGGAGCCATACATCCAAAGCATCTTCAGTTTAAACTCCTCAGTCAGTATGAGCATCATGTAGCTTCATACAAATGTGAGAAACAGCTAAAACTGACATTATTTGTAGTGTTTAATAGTTTTGATAGAAATATGTATTAACTGTATTAAACTGTTTATTATATCATTTATAAAAGAAACCTGATAGAGAATATAAAATGAACTCCAGGTGTTTCAATGTTCAGAGTGAATTATGAAGTGTAGGATTTTCTTGTTGTATTTTAATGTAAAGCTCAACATTAGTCTGCCACAGTCAACACATGTTCTGTAGAATCCCATATGTCTGGTAACAAGTGCACTGACTAACATGTGGCTTTGCATTGTCAGCTTGCATTATATTGTTCTTGGGAGAATGAAAGAAAAGAAATATAAGATGAACAAAAGGAGAAACTGCAGACAAATGGTAACATCCATGATTTGTTGTGCTAAGCTAGGCTACGCCTGGAAGGTGGAACTGGAGAGATTCCCCAGTGAGAGGAACCCCTCCACCTCCCTGTGTTTAATACAATACTGCTGAACCAGCAGAGAGTCGACCCCTTACTGACCTGAGATACTCCAGTCTGCAGTCTGGACTCTCCAGAAGATCTCTCAGCAGCTCCACTCCTGAATCCTGCAGCTTGTTGTAACTCAGGTTCAGAAGTCTCAGGTGTGAAGGTTGGACTTCAGAGCTGAGATCAGAGCAGAACAGCTGATCTCTGACAACCTGCAGCGCTCAGTCTGAATAAAGAAAACATGATGTAACTTTAGAAAACAAAGTTCCTAGAAAGGGCGCTAAAGTCATTTCTGGCCCCGCCTACTTTCATTAGAGCGAAGTGTAAAATAATAGTGTCTTCATGTCTTAAATGCTGAGTCATATACTGCACCTCAAACAACAAATAAATCCAGAGTTACAGTTTCTTTACTTCCTCTACAGAAAAAAGGACAGTGAAAGAAACTCAGAAATCTCAGTTTCAGATGAAGCCTGCTGCAGACCCACCGGACATCCAAGGAGATAATAAGGTTCACTAAGGTTTAATAATCGGTGATAATCGGTGATAAGAAGATGCAATTACAGTATGTATACAGATTTCATTGATCATGAGAAATGTGAATAAAAATAGCTCACAGTTTAGATTGTTTAGATTTCAAAATAAGGATTGCATTATCTGTAAATAAATCCCATAAAACAATACATCATTACAAATAACATGAAAGGAACAATGTGAACTTGGCTTCAGGCGGCATCCAACTATTCAGGTCACTCACAATAACTTGTCGTGTAAAGGTCATCGCTTTCAGCAAGCCACAGTTGGTATAGTTAAAATAATCCTTGTAGCAATTCACTCTCAACACTGCACTCTGCTTCCAGTCAATTAGCCTTCAACTGAGTCCAGCAAAAGCTTCACATGGATAGTTTGCCGCCCACTCATGGCTTCTGTACATTTGCACTCTTCTCTTTGTTACAGTAATCATACGGGAACAAAATATATTTCTAAAACATGCTTTGAGGAAAAAGATCAGTTGTTTCCTTGCTTGGAGCATAAGTTAAATGGATTTGAATCAAAGATGGATTCCCCAATAACTACTCGAAGCAGCCAACCGATGTTCTGTAACAGACAGAAGTAACTGTGATTGAGTGGAGCTGGCTATTTTTGAGGTATGGCCTCCTGAGGGGAGAGTGCTGTCCGCTGGAGCAAGTTGCCCTCGTAATGTTTTGTCTGATGGTCTGTCTTCTCAGGGTATTGAGGGCGCTCCATGCTGCCCTAAATGCATTTTGCTGCAGGGAACATTCGGGGCTGTTTGGACGAAGATTGTGAGAATCAATCTCCAAGTTTGCTGATGCTTCTGGGCAGAAGTGACGAGATAATGTAGACTGTCTCTATATAGTTATCAAGTGCATTATCTTTTTTTTGTGTTGCATAATGTAGACTGTCTCTATATAGTTATCAAGTGCATTATCTTTTTTTGTGTTGCCTAAATCCACGTTTCTCTTGTTTGAACTTTATAATGACGCGCCAATGTCTCCTCCTCCAGCTCACATGTGGGAAACCCCTCTCCCACTCCGGCCTCCCTCTACCTGCTCCCTCCTCCAGCTCACCTGTGGGAAATCCTTTCCCCATGAACAAAGAAGCTGGCTGGCCTCATGCAACTCCTGAGAACCAATCGTTTGAGTAAATAATCAGTACGTGTTCCTTTCCTTTGTATTGTATGTTCATAGCAGCTCCAGTAGTTACCTCCCTATTTTCTGTACCGTTTAGATTGGTTACTTTATTTCTACATTACATATAATAATGTAGAAAGATAACTGCTTTGCTGGAATATCATTTGAAGTATGAATGTTATGTTTGAACTAGCTAAGATGTGGTGTACTTTCCTACCAGATCAACCAGACAACAATTAAGACAAACAAGAATCAACAAATTACAATAAATCAATGATCTGGAACTCCTGCCTCCATGTGCTCATCTTTAAATCCACTGCGTTGACTGTTTAGTCCTTGAACCAACCACCCTCACCACCCTCCATATTCTTCAAAGGATGTAGATTCAAAACAATTGATAAGCTCAAACTCTCTGCAGCAGTTTTTCTCAGCAACATCTTTGACCTCCTTCATCTCCCTCACAGCTCATCAGTACTGACAGCATCTTCACTGACTCATGGAGCACAGTGAGAGTGAAGGCTGAAAGGATATCTCAGATGAGAGCGGTTGGACTTCAGAGTCACACATTTACTTTCTCTGCTTTTTGTTGGTCTTTAAAATACTCAGCCATTTAGAAAGAAATATAAAATAATTTAAATGTCTTTGAACTCTTAGTACTAAACTCTGGAATTAGAAATAATATAAATGTTAAATAAATAAAAATCCACATGAACTACAGCCAGTGATCTGACCTGAGAGTCTCAAGTTTACAGTTTGGACTCTTTAGTCCAGAACTCAGCATCTCCACTCCTGAATCCTGCAGCTTGTTGTTTCTCAGGTTCAGCTTTCTCAGGTAGGAGGGGTCGCACTTCAGAGCGGAGGCCACGACTTCACAGTCACAGTCTGAGATTCCACAGTTAGGAAATCTACAATGACACATAGATTACAGCATATGTTATTATAAAACAAGGGGAAATATTACATTTACTTCATGCATTTGTTGAAAAAACATTTTGAATATAATGTTTTGAATAACTCTGATGTTAGTACAATTAATATTTATTGAGTTTGCTGTAAGCATTTTCAGTGTGATCTGATCCCATGTTTGTCACGTCGGACCTACCTTCTGCTGTCAGTGAACAGAAATTAAACAAATCGACAATATAAGAGATGTACATAATGAAATGTTAATATATTTGGATGGCATGACACTGAATGCATCATGTGTTGGCTTCTCAAAGCATCTAAGAATGTATAATGCACACAAACATATTGAACAAACCAATAAGTTTACATTATTTTCAACAAAACACCATGAAAAAGATGTTATCTGTGTATCAGCGTTAAAACACAATCTGACCTCTGTTCTTGGTGGGATTATGTAGGTCTTGTTTAAAAAGAGTCAACATAAATCAGATATTACTCTGTGTCTGATTTAACTATTAAGAAACTGCAGTAATGTAATAATAACTTTACTGCATTCACTGATATCTGTGAAATACTGCTGTATGTTGTGATCACATGTTGCTGTGATAAATCATAGGTCCTTAAGAAAAATGAAGATAAGAAAAAACTGAAATATTTTTAATTATTAGAATAATTACATTTATCTTCACAGTATTTGAAACAGCAAAAAGTTGAATAGTGTTTATTCGAAAACTAAACTTAATATCTACATTAGTTTATAAAGTTAATCACATCTGGACTCACACAGCCTCGCTGCAGTTCATCAAATCTGGAATCACTCTCTGTCGTCCCTCCTCTGATGTTCGTACTTCTCGTGGTCCAACTCATCCAGAACCTCCTCTGACATCTGCAGCATGTAGGCCAGAGAAGACAAGTAGATCCCTGATGGGTTCTCTGACTTCAGGAAGTCTGTGATCTCCTGATGGACTGAGTGGTCCTTCATCTCTGTCAGACAGTGGAAGATGTTGATGCTCCTGTCAAGAGAGATTTCATCACTGTTCATGTCCTTCAGGTTGTTGATGGCTCTCTGGATGGTTTCTGGACGGTTGTCTGTGCGACCCGGCTGGCCTCTGATGGCTCTATGGATGGTTTCTGGACGGTTGTCTGTGCGACCCAGCAGGCCTCTGATGGCTCTCTGGATGAATGTTGGTCTGTTGTCTGTGCGACCCAGCAGGCCTCTGATGGCTCTCTGGATGAATGTTGGTCTGTTGTCTGTGCGACCCAGCAGGCCTCCTAACAGTCTCTGGTTGGACTCCAGAGAGAGGCCGTGGAGAAAGCGGACAAACAGGTCCAAGTGGCCATTTTCACTTCTGAGGGATTTCTTCATGGCTCCCTCCAGGAAGACATCCAGGGATGGGTAATCCTGATCACTGTTATACCTGTTGCTATAGTCTCCCTGCAGGAAGTCCTTCAGTACCTCTGTGTTCCTGTTGGTGTAACAGTGCAGCATGTAGACTGCAGCCAGGAACTCCTGAATGCTCAGATGAACAAAGCAGTAGACTGTTTGCTTGAAGATCACACTCTCTCTTTTGAAGATCTGTGTACAAACTCCTGAGTGCACCAAGGCCTCTGTGACATCAAGACCACAGCGCTCCAGGTCTTCTTGGTAGAACATGATGTCTCCTTTCTCCAGATGTTTCAAACGCCAGCCTCCCCAGCTTCAGAAGAAGCTCCCTGTCAGCCTTCGTCAGCTTCTGTGGACTCGTCTCATGTCCCGCACCATACTTCTGCTTCTTCCTCTTGGTCAGGACCAGCAGGAAGTGTGAGTACATGTCAGTGAGGGTCTTGGGCAGCTGTCCTCGCTGGTCTGTAGTGAACATGTGGTCCAGAACTGCAGCAGTCATCCAGCAGAAGACTGGGATCAGACACATGATGGGAGGCTCCTGGAGCTCTTGATGTGAGAGATGATTCTGCTGGACAGCTCTTCATCACTTGATCTCCTCCTGAAGTACTCCTCCTTCTGGGCGTCAGTGAAGCCTCGTACTTCTGTTACCCTGTCCACACACTCAGGAGGGATCTGATTGGACGCTGCAGGTCGGGAAGTTATCCAGACGAGAGCCGAGGGAAGCAGCTTCCCCCTGATGAGGTTTGTCAGCAGCACGTTGACTGAGGACTGCTGTGAGACATCAGACACAACCTCATTGTTTCTGAAGTCCAGAGAAAGTCTGCTTTCATCCAGGCCGTCAAAGATGAGCAGCACTTTACAGACAGCCAGCTGCTCTGCTGTGACCTTATGTAAGGTTGGATGGAAAACATGGAGCAGCCTGAGAAGACTGTACTGCTCACCTTTGATCAGGTTCAGCTCCCTGAAGGAGAGCGGGATCACCAGACTGACATCTTGGTTTTCCAAACCCTCGGCCCAGTCCAGAGTGAACTTCTGCACTGAGAAGGTTTTTCCAACTCCAGCGACTCCGTTGGTCAGGACCGCTCTGATGAGAGGTTGGTCAGGTAAGGCTTTAAAGATGTCCTGGCACTTGATTGGAGTTTCATGGAGGGGCTTCTTCTGGGAAGCTGTCTCCAGCTGCCTCACCTCATGTTGGGTATTAACCTCTTCACTCAGGCCTTGTGTGATGTAGAGCTCAGTGAAGATCCTGTTGAGGAGGGTTTCACTTGTATCAGTTCCTTCAGTCACATGTTCACATCTCCTCCCCAGACTGATCCGATGTTCATCTAAAACCTCCTGCAGACCACTATCTGCTGAAGGAGAAGGAAACGTGTGAGTAATACAAATAAAACAAATAAATAAAAGGGTTCAGAATGAACGTCTTTGCTGTAACAAATGAACCAGGAAGAATCCTGTTTCAGACATGAAGACCCCAGCAGACAGATATTTAGACTTACTTCGTACAGTGCTGGTCTGACTGTCTCTCTGCACTCCAGCTCTTGATCTGGATGTGTTCCTCGTCCCTCTGTTGAGATGAACACATCCTTTATAGCGCAGGTATATGTACATAATAAAAACATCTTCCTGTCTGGATTCATAACATAATTCAAAGTTGGACACAGCAAGTTCATCGTATATAGCAACTCACACGTCATCAAAATTAGGGCTGGGCGATACGGCCTAAAAATAATATTGCAATATTTTTAACCTGTATCGCGGACACAATATAAATTGAGATATTTAGAAATCCCGTTCCATACCCAACACACCAGTATGAGGATTGTTACATTAAGACATTAAGGGCTATTCATGATCATTTGCATCTCGTCTTCATCTATTGTACATCGTGGATCACGTCGGAACTTTCAAAACACCAAACACAGTAGCCACACAAATACTCGCTCAGTCTGGTCCACAAAGCCCTGCCTCCTCGGGAATAATGCTGAACTAGACGGGCTCGGAGGTAAAGACGGGTGAGGGTGTTTGCGGACGCAAAGGACAGTCATAGACTGTAGAGGACAGCCCGCTAGGGGAAGCAGTGAGGTCTGTTGTGTGTACCATACAGAGTCTATGGTTCATACACATACATTAAAAACACTGAATTAATATGAGGTACTGTAAAGCTCTGGCTGCTGATGTTTTCCTTTACTGATTCAAACGTCAGCACGTCAGCACGTCAGTGACGATAGTAGCAGAATCTCAACACTGACAGGTTTGTGCGTCAGAGCGTCACACAAATATCTCGATCAAGTTGACATTTTCAAGTTGCGGCTATACGCGGGTACAGGGCCGGCTCGTGGCATAGGCAGTATAGGCGAATCCACCCGCAAATAAGGTGGGAAGAAAAAAGGTAACACTTTATTTTGATAGTCCAGAGTTAACACTATAAGTCATCAGTTGACATTCAACAACACTGTTTCAACAGACAAGTAACATGCATTCAACTAACTGCCAGTAGAATGTAAGGTACATCTCAAGTGTTGATCTATAGATTTTACAAAAAGTCTCTGTTGACTGTCAACATGTTTTTTGCAACAGGTTATTAACCGATATTCAACCTTACTATCTGTAGATTGTGTCAACATCTTCAAAATTGACAATCAACTACTCAAAATCAATCTGTCAGTTGAAAGTCAACAGGGTCATGTCGACTATCTGTTGAGAGTCAAGATGTCAACTAAAGATGACATTAACCATTAGTTGATGATCAACAGAAAAGCAACTTTAGAGTTTAGTTGATTATTACATTAAGCATTAATAATAGTAATACATTTAATTTCAAAGCGCTTTTTCAGGTGCTCAAAGACGCTTTACAGTGGTGATAAAACAAGATAAAATAGAATAAAACATATTAAAACAGCAACACAACATAATTCACAAATTAAAAGCCAATCTGAAGGTGTGTTTTGGTCAGTGTTTTGAAAGTGGGGGGGTCGGTGCAGTCTCTGATGTGTTGTGGAAGGGAGTTCCAGAGGGTGGGGGCAGCGATGAAGAAGGCTCTGTCCCCCCAGGTTCGGAGCTTGGTTCGTGTGGGGATAGAGAGGAGGTTCGCTTTGATGAACGAAGGCTGCGGGAAGGGGTGTAGTGGTGGATCAGGTCGGTGAGGTAGGGGTTGATTAGTTGATGATCAACAGATAAGCAACTAAAGTTTAGTTGACTATTACATTAACCATTAGTTGATGATCAACAGATAAGCAACTTTAGAGTTTAGTTGATTATTACATTAACCATTAGTTGATGATCAACAGATAAGCAACTTTAGAGTTTAGTTGACTATCTGTTGATCGTCAACTAATCTAGAGTTGACTATCAGTATACTTTTAGTAGGTTCTCCACTGAGCGTTTGTAGGCATGTGTTAGGACTATCCAATTAAAGTGAAAAACAGTTGAGAACAGTAGAAAGTCTATAACCTATCGACAGAACACATACACTGGATAACTCAATACTCAATACCAGGCTATAAAGCACAGTAAAACAAACACTATAGGCAGGATATCAGAGAAAGAAAGCTTTTTTATTTAAGAATATGTTAATACATTTTATTAAAATGTTATTATTTCCACATTAACATACATGGAGACACATGGTTATTACTTGATGGTTATTCCAACTGCATCTGGCTCGTGGGCAACGTATAACTTCATGCTGTGCATCACGAGCCTGTTGCACTTAGACCTCTGCTGTTCCCTGTATACAAATGAAACACTAAATTGAGTACAAATCAGGACACACCATGTGTTTTCCTCAACAACAAAAATCACATCCGTCTTGAAATCATAACGAGACAGTTTACATTAGCTGTTAACAGACGGTAACAGAGGTGCTATTCACATGCATTACAAGGGGTTTAAGCCATCAAAAAAAAGGCTGGTTTGCAAGAAAATGAACCAAATAGTCATGATATTGATATAGTTCATAAAATGTCCAACTACATATTTTTAACCCCACCTCATGCTCAGAGATTTATATAAAGGGACACTAGTGCTGCATAGTTTACAACTCCATCCCATCTGTGATTCAAAAAATAGAAATGGGTACGTTTACCTGATGCTCATTATATTAGAATGTAAACATAACACGTCTTGAATTAACCTCTGAAACAACAACTTTAGTCTGACACACTCAAGGGCTTACCTAATGTGAACCTGAAGTTGATAGCAGGAGGCTAAGGCCCCGCTCACACGGGACCGTTTGCGTTTATGCACAGTATGCGTATTCAAAAAAGTCTTCCGTTCACATGCATTTGTTTCATTTAACGTGTCTGTTTAAACGAGGCTGCTGGAAACGCTGTAGTACATATGCTGGGACTGTAAGTGGCGCTGTAACTTCCGCCAAAATACACCAAAAGCCGCGAAGAAGAGCAGCCTGGAGCAGCCCGCAGCAATGTTGCCATGGCTACCCTTCTGTTTAAGCCCCGAAACTGAAACTGAAACTGAAAGAAACTGAAAGAAACCGAATCTGTTGTTGCTGATGGTTGTGGTAGAGGAGCTGTATATTTTTGCACTAATATCTGTAGCATGGTCAGTAGCAGTAGCACTAGCAGTAGCTACTGACAGGAGGAAGTCAGTGTGTGTGGCGATTGCTGGTATTCAGCGGGATATAGTAATTTCCTCAGCATATGGATTAATGCAACAGGGAAGTTAACTGAAAGAAACCAAGAAGCACGTCTCTGTGGATATTGCATCGAGAGGACGGCTCAGAAAGAGAGATATCTCTACAAACACCGGGTGAGATGCACCTTTGTCAATATAATGGATCAATGCATGAAATCTGACTCTGTTTATTTTGTTTAAGGAGTATATTGGGCGTTAACAATTCTGGTTTGCCTTTATAATAGTATTTCATTCAAGAACCCCTTGTGCGTTTAATTAACACAGCTATTTTTGATAGTTGCTACAGCAGTGAGCAGGAGAGGCGGGGCTATCCTATTTTTTTCAGGAAATATTCGTATAGAGGTGATTACACGGACTCGGTTGACCCCCCAGAGCGTTTCGTTTGCAAATCTATCCACCTTGGGACCCGTTATTGTTTGTGGGGTCAGTTTCTATCGGCCTCGTGTAAATAATAGGGCTATACGCACGCGAAACTATGCAGATACAAGCAGTTTTCTCCTCGTGTAAACGGCGCCTTAATGTCTTCAAGAGGAGGTGGGACTGTTTTCTGGGGAGGCAAATAAAAGAACAAAATAGTTACATGATGAAAATGTAACAATCATTCAGTAGAATTCATTAAAACATATTTAATTCAATTAATTGAATCAAACATAATTAAAATATAAGTATCATTTAAAACGGTATTGTATTTATATACATTTATAAGGATGGCATTTATTAAGGATGGTATTGGTAGATACCAGTACAATTCGATGATTCTCTACGCAGCGGATCCTAATTACTTCAATATACACTCCTTTATCTCGTTTGCATACTGTCTAATATCTATTTTACGTTGTAGTAAAACATCTCCTTAATAAAACTGTATTTATTGATTTCTCGCTAAAGACTGCATTTTACTGGACTACATTGAACACATCTTGCTGACGTTATAAATCCATCTTCGCCCAATTCACAATTTTACTGAATTGCGCCTGAATGCACCTTAACTGAAGAGAGCTAACGTTCTCTCCTGCAGATTCAAACATGGATTTGCATCTACAGTATAGCGTTGCATAAGCATGAAAAATATAGTTTTAGTTGCACTTCATATTGTATAATAACAACTCGATGCTGTAACTGCAGACTGAGTTTAAATTGGGTACACATCTAAGATTGTAGAAAGATAATTAATTGCTCACAGTAAAACATACAGTGAAATACATACAAAGGAATAAATATCAAATCGGCGCATTAGTGACTTACTCTTACATAACCGCTGGGTTATAAAGTAGTAGGGAATAGCTTTAGCGGAGGTATTTTACCGCACAACATGCAGCTCTGAGCCCCGCGGCTGTATCACGGTGCCGGCAAGGCACAGGGGAACAGTTTGCGGAGTTGATTCTTAATACGTGCTCTTAACTTAACCACATAATTGTGTCGGTAGGCACTTGATGCAAACTTTGCCCAACACCATTTGCGCGAAAAAATAGACTACATGAGCACAACAGGGCTGAGTCTAACTTTAACAGCAGTAATGGCGCGGCATGTCGATGTTCCGTTCAAAACAGTGAATACAAGAAAAGCAGTAATTAATAACTCAGATGGTATGCTTACTTGTTTTAGATGATTTGAAGAGAATCCAACGCAAACACGTGTCCACCTGCCGAAGAATCGCTGTAAAGAGGAACAGGAAGTCTCACACCGCGGTATTCTCGTTTGAGGGCGTGGCATGACCGTGGCGTTGACAAAAGCATTTTCATGAAGTTTTCCAAACGTATTTATAAGAAAGTTCAGGAAAATGTGATATTAATTTACAAATTAATGAGTTCTTAACTTAAAATATGTTCTCATTGTTGCTTAAGTGTTACTTATTTAAACGCACATTGAAAAAAAAGTTATTTAGGGCAAGTCAATTACATAAATAATGTTTTTCTTAATTAACAAGATTATTATCTCAGAATTCCAGGAAAAGTTCTTGTGAAAAACCTTTTTTCCTCAAGTGAATGCATTAGGCTTCTGTATTTATCTTAATATTAGTCAAATAAAACAGGAACAGGTGTTCCTAACTCAAAAATTACATACATTATGAATAAATAACTAAATATCACACAAAGCCAGAGTCAAGACTAAATTGAATTGCATTGCAGTGTCACAAGATTTGTTTTCAATCAATTTCAGTCAAGATTTTGTGGTTCCTAATGTGGTCATAGTGACAAAAATAAAAGCACAAATTCATGAACTGTCGAGGAGAAAAAAGATGACCTTCGGTTAGACCTGAGAAGGTTATCCATTTCCAGCAAATCATTTTGTAAGCATGTTTAATGTGTTAAAAGGAATTTAAAACAGATTTCAATTAAAAGGTAATTACACCTGACTAACAATAGATTGATTATACATAAAGTCAAGAGATTATTTTGTAATAATGTTCACACAATGTTTTTGGTAGTATGGAAGAGGACGCTTTGGTAACACCTGGAAAAGAAAGAGATCTTGGGTGTTTGGTATACTCGAGATCAAAGCTGCAAGCAGACGTCCCATTCTTCGCCTAGTAAAGAGAAGAAACAAGGAGACCCTTGTTCCCATCATCAAGAAGCATATCAAGCCTCAAAGTCTTGTTGTGAGTGATGAGTGGAGAGCATATGCCAGTCTTTCTCAAGAGGGCTACAGGCATGTCTGGGTCAACCACAGCCAGAATTATGTTGATCCACAAACAGGACTACATACTCAAAATATGAGAGAGCATGGCAGACATACAAGAAGGAAGTTTGGCGTATGCGGGGGAATCGTTCTGAGAAAACCTTAAAAAAACAGCTCTCCTTATGAGTGGACCTACTGGTTAGCAAGAACATATACACATGGTGTACTTGTAAGACTTATCAAGGACATACGGATGGTAACCACAATCAGTTAGGACCTTTCTGTAGCCTAATTGCTGTTGTTTACTGATGGAGCTGCACACCCTGGTAATTGGCTGGGGGTTAGACACACACATTGGAGCCAAAGGCTCTTTGCTGACGCCATAAACGTCCTGAACACAGCAAAATAAAAGGAAAGAGAAATACAGGCAGAGGGCAGGGTCTCTGTAGATACAGACACCATCACACACTTCTATCTATACATTGGTTTTTTAGGAAATTCCTACATATTATACCTTTAACAGTTGACCTTGTCCTCAGGGTAGATCAATAATTAATGTTCTTCTGTTGGTCAGGTAAGCAAGGCAAGGCAAGGCAAGGCACAGGCAAGGCAAGGCAAGGCAAGGCAAGTTTATTTATATAGCACCTTTCAACACAAGGTAATTCAAAGTGCTTTACAAAAATGGAAGACATTTTAAAAATGGCATTTAAAATCAGTCATTAAAAAGAAAAGATAATAAAAAAAATTAAAAGAAAAAATACATGGATAAAAGTTAAAAGTTACAGTGCAGTTTAAGATGTGAATAGTTCAATTAAAAGCAGCGGCAAAAAGAAAAGTCTTCAGCCGGATTTAAAAGTAGTAAGAGTTGCAGCGGACCTGCAGGTTTCTGGGAGTTTGTTCCAGATATTGGAGCATAATAACTGAATGCTGCTTCTCCATGTTTAGTTCTGACTCTGGGACAGAAAGCTGACCAGTCCCTGAAGACCTGAGAGTTCTGGATGGTTCATAATTTAGCAGTAGGTCAGACATGTATTTTGGGCCTAAACCATTCAAAGCTTTATAAACTAGCAACAATATTTTGAAATCTATTCTTTGACACACAGGAAGCCAGTGTAAGGACTTCAGAACAGGAGTGATGTGATCCACTTTCTTAGTGTTAGTGAGGACTCGAGCAGCAGGTGTCGTTGTTTATTTTATTTTATAGTTATTAAACTGTTCAAATCTGCAGTGCAGTGATTTATTTCCATTGCCTGGTATTGACTACCAGCTGGTACATAATGTGTTTCAAACTTTATTTTTTACCATTTCACAACTGTTCAGTGTTTTTACTATATTTGTACTATATTCTTAAAATAAAAAAGCTTTCTTTCTCTGATATGCTGCATATACAGTAGTGTTTGTGTGCTTTATAGCCTGGTATTGACTTCAGTTATCCAGTGTTCGTTGTGCAAAACATTTAGCTTTATTCCCATGTCTGTTATATATAATTATAATAATAATAATAATACATTTAATTTATATAGCGCTTCTCATCTGCCAAGACAAATCTTGAAGCGCTTCACAGCAAAGGACACTGATACAATTTGAGAGATTAAACAAATAATAATAATACAAATTATTAAAACAAAATTAAATTCAAATTAAAAATAAAATATTAAATTAAATTAAAATAAATAAATAAAATAAAAGTCGGAGATAGCGATAAAAATGGCAATACTCCAGGTGTACCATGCTCAAAGTTTATTGGAAGGCCTGCCGAAAGAAGAGGGTCTTAAGGCCGGTTTTTAAGACCTCAGTGGAAGGGGCAGATCTCAGCTGAGAGCGAATGAGCAGAAGGCTCGGTCTCCCATTGTTCGGAGACGTGTGCGGGGGATGTAAAGAAGAGGAGCGTGGCTGGAGCGTAGAGAGCGGGTAGATGTCTGGGTACGGATGAGGTCACAGAGGTATTTTGGGCTTTGTCCATTCAGGGCTTTGTAAGTGAGGAGCAGAACCTTAAACTGGATCCTGTAGTGGACTGGGAGCCAGTGTAGTTGTGCAAGTATGGGGGTTTATATCTCTCACAGGCTCCGCCCTCTACTGGACTCTATGGGTACTACTCTCTATCATGCTGTGCGTGCTTTCACCTACTGAATTTACGTAAACGTAGCCGGCCAATCGGGGCGAGCCTACCTGAATGCGCGCGCAGGCCCACAGTATATAAGGCGGCTCCAGCCGCCGCCCCACTATCATTTTTCTCTTCAGACGAGCTGACAACCGAAGAGTTAAATAAACGTACGAAGATTAGAAGAAACGAAAAATGGACTCACCATTACTGGAATCTCGGCCATGCCCCACCTGCCTTGGTTTGATCGCGGGCACCGATCTCCACCACCTCTGTAGAGTGTTTGGGGGACCAGGATATGGCCGAGGCGGTGCCATTCACGTTCGCCATTCCAGCGGGGCGGATGGCTCCGTTTGCCGTTGTCAGGCACTTCCGGGTTCGGTCCATGGAGGTCCACCGCCCTAGGTGATGACCATGGCGGCGGAGCGCAGCTGCTCCCAGCGGGCAGCAGGCTGGGCAGGGAGCTGAAAAGAGCTCTGCTACGCTACCGCGTGACAGGGCGACTGCAGATAAACACGGGTGTGTTGGGCATCTCGCTCATTGCTGGAGATGCCCCCACCTCGCCAGATCAGCGCGATTATTTGTAGCTTGATCGTGGCCGCCGTGTGGTATCCCGGTGAGGGATCACGCCGCATGACACTTTTCAAAAAGGACCGTGTTGATCTCCTGGGAGCCCCCGTGTTTACGGAAGGGCTCTTTGGATCGGAAAGAACACTGTCCCACACTCCCCGCCCCCTCTGTAAACTCCAGTATAGGAGCCAGCAGGTGGGCGCGTGCACGTGAGTGGAATAAACCGTAGTGCTGTCAAAGCACTGTGCGGGTTCAAGAGAGTGATGTGTGTGTGAGAAATGCATTCAGTGAAAACGATTGCATTTATCCCAGAGTAAGAGTCATCTCTCTCCACATTTCCATTTTTCACCATAATGTCCGTTTCGAAAGAGATGGCAGTTGACAGAGCCGCGGCCCCACGGGAGCTGCCGCGGTGCGTTCAAGAACCTCATTAGAAAATCGGCCCCTTTTTCTGTGTCAGGCCCCATGCCAAAACTCCCTTTTATGGAAGGTTTGGCAGCGGAGTAGGCCACCAGAGAATACTACAGCTTCTTAGCTGTGGCTCCAAAGTCGAGTGATTTGTGTGTGAAAAATGCATTTAGTAAAACCAATTGCATTTATCCCAGAGTAAGAGTCATATCTCTCCACAATTCCACATTTTCCCATAATGTCTCGTTGAGATCGGCAAGGCCGCTTTCATACGATGTTAATTGGACACCCATTATGAGGCGCGGCCCCCGTGAGAGTGGCCGCGGTGCGTTCAGGGACCTCCGCAGAAGAACAGTGCGTTACGTAGTGTAAACTCTAGTTCTAAAGTGATATGTGTGTGTAAAATGCATTCGGTAAAAACGATTGCATTTATCCCAGAGTAAGAGTCATCTCTCTCCACATTCCACATTTCCCCATAATGTCCGTTTCAAGGAGACGGCATTATGACGACGCGCGCCCCCCCCCTGAGAGTGGCCGCGGTGCGTTTAGGGACCTCCGCAGAAGAACAGTGCGTTACGTAGTGTAACTCTAGTTCTAAAGTGATATGTGTGTGTAAAATGCATTCAGTAAAAACGATTGCATTTATCCCAGAGTAAGAGTCATCTCTCTCCACATTCCACATTTCCCCATAATGTCCGTTTCAAGGAGACGGCATTATGACGACGCGCGCCCCCCCCCCTGAGAGTGGCCGCGGTGCGTTCAGGGACCTCCGCAGAAGAACAGTGGGTTACGTAGTGTAACTCTAGTTCTTGAGTGATATGTGTGTGTAAAATGCATTCGGTAAAAACGATTGCATTTATCCCAGAGTAAGAGTCATCTCTCTCCACATTCCACATTTTCCACATTTCCCCATAATGTCCGTTTCAAGAGACGGCATTATGACGACGCGCGGCCCCCCCCCGAGAGCGGGCCGCGGCGCGTTCATGGACAGAAGAAGCTCCGATTAATGCTTATTTCTCTCTAAGAGAAAACAGCATTATGGTGGAGCGCGCGCTCTCACGGGAGCATGCCGTGGTGCGTTCAGGGACCTCAGTTAAAAATCGGCTGTTTTTTTCTCTGAGTGGAAACTACATTATAGAAAAACGGCCCTTTCTGTGTCAGCCCCCCATGGGTCAAACTTCCTTTTATGGAGGGTTTGACGGCGGAGTGGGCCACCAGAGAGTACCACAGCTTCATAGCTGCGGCGCCGCAGCTGATTGCACATCCCCTAACACAATGTTATGGGGAATGGAAAATCAGTGGTGTATTAACAGAGCGCATGGACAGGACACTGAGACTGGGTTATTCACTCCAGTTTTGCAGCATCCCTCCTCCGTTCAGAGGCAGGAGAGAAGCACATCTGTCATCCCAGGAGGAGGTTTCCTCTCAGCATGTGCACTCTCAAGTCAGAGAGAAGGGGCATTATTCCCTGTACTTCCTGGTTCCCAAGAAGACAGGAGAATTCAGGCCCATTCTGGATCTTCAATGCCTGAACCAGCACATTGCATGCAAGAAGTTCCATATGTTAACTATGAAACAGTTACTGAGACTGGTGCAGCCAGGCGATTGGTTCACAACCATCGACCTGAAGAACGCTTACTTTCATGGCGAAATTGCTCCAAGAGCACAGAAAGTATTCGCGTTTTGCCTTCCAGGGGTAGCCTACGAGTACAACAGACTGCCGTTCGGCTACTCCCTATCCCCACGCACGTTCAGCCATGACGCTGCAACCGCTGCGGGACCATGGCATGAGGGACGACCTCATAGTTATGGCCAGGTCCAGGGAATGGGCAATACTGCACACAGCCCAATTGATCCTACACCTAACCAAGTTGGGTTGAAAAAGAAGTTGCGGTCAATTGGAAGAAGAGCTCCCCCATACCTCACCAGCAGGTAGAATATCTGGGGGTGATGCTCGATGCAGGCAGACTACGTGTCACCCTGACAGAAAGCAGACAGGCATCCCTGCTGCGGGCAGTCTGCAGGCTGCGTCAGGGGGCGACGGTGACAGCTTTGATTATCATGCAGACTTTGGGTCTCATGACGGCTGCTCACTCCGTAGTGCCACTCGGACTGCTGCATGCACGTCGCATGCAGATGTGGTTTACCGGCCTTCGTTTAGATCTTAAGACACAAACGACGTCTGGTGGCCATCCCCCCCCTCAGTAGAGAGCAACCTCCGATTCTGGGGGTCCCCAGAGAATCTGCAGAGGGGAGCTCCACTGGGGCAGGTAACCTCCTATATCACAGTCTTCACAGACGCTTCAAAGAAAAAGAAAGTGACAGGATGGGGGGGGACGTGTCTAGAAAGGGCTGTGGGTGGTTGCTGGCCTCTGGCGGCACAGCAACCTCCTGGAGCTGCAAGCAGTGATGTTGGTCCTACAGCACTGCAAACCCTTAATACAGGGCAAACAGGTGCTAGTAAGGAGCGACAACCGCACCACAGTGGCGTACATCAACAGGCAGGGCGGAGTCCGCTCAATAGCCTGGTTGACCGCAGCAGAGAACCTGTGGCTGTGGGTTTCACAGATTGTGTTGTCTCTAAGGGCTCTTCACATCCCGGGACGGGAGAACAGGGGGGCCGACCTCATGTCAAGAGGCGGACCCCTGCCAGACGAGTGGAGGCTTCACCCGGAGGTGGTGAAGCAGGTCTGGACTCAGTTCGGTAGAGCAGAGGTGGACCTGTTCGCCAATCGGCGCAACAGCCACTGTGCCCTGTGGTTCTCCCTGGCTCGGTGGGACAACCCGCCCTTGGGGGTCGACACGTTTGCACACGAGCCATGGCCAAGAAAGCTGCTTTACGCCTTTCCACCGCTGCACCTTATCCCCCCCCTCCTGGAGAGGGTGAGGCGGGAACAGCTGTCAATCATCCTGGTGGCCCCAGATCGCCGCCTGGCGCCGTGGTAACGCGGGGGTAACACAGATGATGGTGGGCCAGCCCTGAGCGATTCCTCAGGTCTGGGGAGCGCTGTCTCAGGAAGCAGGTGCAATAGGGGCGTTACCCACTCTGGGCCAACCTCTCCAGGCTTGGCTCCTGAGAGGGACAGGCTGAGACAGGTGGGGCTGTCTGATAACGTTATTCAGACTATCCAAGCAGCAAGAGCAGAATCCACCACAGCTTGTTACAGGCCAAAGTGGGCGGGATTCCGGCGATGGTGTGAAGGAAGGAGTCTAGAGCCTCTGTCGTGCACGCTGGGCTCTATTCTTACCTACTTACAGATACTGGTGGACAGGGGGCTGGCTCATTCCACAATTAAGGTGTATGCAGCAGCCATTTCGTCCTGCCATGAGGGATTTGGAGGCAGGTCAGCCTTCAGTCAGCCGCTTATGACGCGGTTTTTGCAGGGGGTCAGGAGGCAGCGCCCGGTAGTGCACGCCTCCGCCCCGCAGTGGGACCTGCCGTTGGTGCTCGAGGCTCTGGTCACAGAACCATTTGAGCCTCTGGAGCTTTCCTCCCTAGTAGCACTGTCATGGAAGACAGCATTGCTACTTGCCTTGACTTCGGCTAAAAGAGTGTCCGAGCTGACCGCTCTGTCGGTACACCCAAGTTGTCTTTTGATCCGGGGTGACCGTAGCGGGGCGACACTCAGGCCGAACCACTCCTTTACTCCTAAGAGTATCAGAGCAAGGGCTATTCAGTTAGGTGGCTTTAATCTTCCACCCCATATTGGGGCCAGGGAGGCTAAATTGCACCTCCTCTGCCCAGTGCGTGCGCTAGCATGCTATGTAGAGCGCACGGCTGCCATTAGGCGCACTGAACAACTGTTTGTGTGCTTTGGGGATGGTGTGGCTGGAAAAGCCCTCTCAAAGAAGCGCCTAACAGGATGGCTATGCAGGTGCATTACACATGCCTATGGACGGGCGGGGAGAGCCCTCCCCACTGGGGTCCGTGCACATTCTACACGGGCTGTGGCTGTGTCAACAGCCTTATTCAGCGGCGTGAGTGTAGAAGATATATGCACGGCGGCGTCTTGGTCTACGCCAGGCCCCTTCATAAAATGTTATCCCTGGACATGTCTGGCTCCTTCTCGTCGTCGGTGCTTGCCGAGGCAACGCATGACTGGTGAGAGGGGGGTGGCTGTGGGTCAGCAGGTATCTGACCCCCCCCCCTGGACATAAAACACTTGTGTTTTCCCATGCTCCTGAGGGACTCGGGAGACATGGTGTACAATCAGCCCCATACAGGGCTGGAGGACTCTCCCCGCCTGCAGGCTGGGAGAGCCTTCCTCACTATTGTCCATGCCCACTCTACACGGAGCGTGTGTGAGTGTGGGGGATGTGGTGCACTTATGTTTTCCCATGCTCCTGAGGGACCTGGGGAACATGGTGCGCGGTAGGCTCCAGACGGAGTCTCCGCACAATTTTTTTCCATGCACACTCTACACGAGGTAAGCGTGTGTGAGTGTGCCTTATCCAAGTTGCGGCCCCGACTTCTCCACGGTTACAACCGGATGGGAGGAAGTGGGGATGCAGTGGATATTAGCCAAAAGCCGGTCAGGGACGGTGTGGTGGGTCGATGTTGTTGGACGACAGGGCGTTTATACATCGGGGCTCCGCCCACTGTACCCATAGAGTCCAGTAGAGGGCGGAGCCTGTGAGAGATATAACGGGGGGTTACGTATTGTAACCCTAGTTATATAAACACAGGCGGAGCCCTCTACCTGGAGGCCCTGTCTTTCCTAGTCCGCTCGCTGAAGAGTGTATACGATAGTGGGGCGGCGGCTGGAGCCGCCTTATATACTGTGGGCCTGCGCGCGCATTCAGGTAGGCTCGCCCCGATTGGCCGGCTACGTTTACGTAAATTCAGTAGGTGAAAGCACGCACAGCATGATAGAGAGTAGTACCCATAGAGTCCAGTAGAGGGCTCCGCCTGTGTTTATATAACTAGGGTTACAATACGTAACCCCCCGTTATGTGTGCGGACCTTTTTGTACCGGTGAGAACTCTGGCTGTACTGTTCTGGACAAGTTGCAGGTGGTTGATGGATTTGGCTGTCATCAGACTGGAACCCCCCAGAGCCACGTGGTACTTCCGGTTGCTGAGGTAGCAGGAGAACCACTTCAGAGCCGTGTCCGTCACCCTGGTGTAGGTCTCGAGGCGGTGGAGGAGGATGGTATGGTCCACTGTGTCGAAAGCTGCACTCAGGTCAAGTAGGACCAGGATGCTGGGTGACCCAGAGTCGGCTGCCATCAGCAGGTCGTTGGCTACTTTTATTAGGGCTGTTTCTGTGCTGTGTGCAGGGTGGAAACCTGATTGGAAGGTCTCATACATTTTATTGTCAGACAGATGAGACTGGAGCTGTACGGCCACGACCTTCTCAAGTACTTTGGCAAGGAACGGGAGGTTGGAGATAGGTCTGTAGTTGGAGAGGAGTTCTCGTCGATATTTGTTTTTTTCAAAAGTGGGGTGACAACTGCTGTTTTGAAATGGACAGGCACCTCACCAGTCTGTAGTGACTTGTTGATGAGTGTTGTCAGGAAATTAACCAAGGTTGGCGAACAGGTTTTGATGGCGAGCAGTGCAGATGACGTCACCTCGTTGAAGCTGCAGAGGGTGATGCCGTTGATGAAGGAGAGCAGGTGGGTGGGGTCCGAGCTACTGTTGAGGCTGTAATGGTTGCTCTGATATCTGCGATCTTGGTCTTAAAGAAAGCAGAGAAGTTATTACAGAGTTCTGGAGAGGCAGCTGGGGGCCTGTGTTGGAGGAGTTGAGAAGGCGGTTGATAGTGGAGAATAAGGTTCTAGGATTGCTTTTGCCATTGTCTATTATTGACGAGTAGTATGAAGAGCGGGCGTTTTTTTAGAGCAGTAGCATAGGCACTTTGGTGTTCTCTGAAGGCCAGTAGGTGGACGGCGAGAGCCTGCTTCCTCCATAGTCTCTCCAGCGGTCGACCGCAGGTTTTCATGCGGCGGAGGTCGTCCGTGAACCAGGGGGAGGACCCTTGGAATTAGTGGATGAATGTATGTGTTCTGTTGATAGGTTATAGACTTTCTACTGTTCTCAACTGTTTTTCACTTTAATTGGATAGTCGTAACACATGCCTACAAACGCTTAGTGGAGAATGCCTACTAAAAGTATACTGATAGTCAACTCTAGATTAGTTGACGATCAACAGATAGTCAACTAAACTCTAAAGTTGCTTATCTGTTGATCATCAACTAATGTGTAATGTAATAGTCAACTAAACTTTAGTTGCTTATTTGTTGATCGTCAACTAATGCTTAGTTACTTGTCGGTTTGAACGGTGCTGTTGAATGTCAACTGATACATGTCAACTGATGCACTGTTGATATGCTACTAAATGTCAACTGATGACTTATAGAGTGTTAACTATGGACTATCAAAATAAAGTGTTACCCCGAAAAAAAGAATTTCAAAATGTTGTCTCCATCCTCGGCTCTGTGTGCGTGTGGCACAGCACATTTTGTGTGAGCGAGCGAGACAGAGAGAGGGCACTGGTTACAGGGATTGTTGTTAGCATCCATCGACTGGATATCCAGGGGTGCACATCACTTTTTTAGTGAGTGACTCAGATGAGTACCAGGAGACAGCGTTTGGTACTCACCCCACACGTAGCATGGTTTTAATAAGTGCAGTCTTCCTCACTATCCTCCTCAGTGTCTCCTTCACTGTCCTCTAGTTCCTCTTCTTGCATGGTAGATGATGAAGATGCTGCAGATGCACCTCCCTGTCCCGTTTAAGCCTCAGATTTGCATTCTCCAAAACTTGTTGGCAAAACTGTGAAGTCCTTGCATTTCCTGAGGCCAAGTTGAAGGATCAACTACTAAGAAATGAGCACATGACTGAAGTCATATCTGATTTCAGATGTGGGAAGTAACTAAGTACACTTATTCAAGTACTGTACTTGGTACAATTTTGAGATACTTGTACTTTATTTGAGTATTTCTATTTTATGCTACTTTGTACTTCTACTCCACCACATTTATGTAATACCTTTAGTTACTTGACAGATCTGGATTAATGATGTGAAATATAATCAAGTCTTAAATCAGACTTTAGTTACAGCTGGAGTAAATTCACAACTCGGAAGCTGCACAGCATCGAACCGCAAGACCCTGCAGCGCATCGTGAACACAGCTGAGAGGATCATTGATGCCTCACTCCCATCCCTCCTGGACATCTACAACACCCTCCTCGCCCGCAAAGCACTCAGCATTGCTGGTGACCCCACCCATCCCTCCACCTGCCTCTTCACCCTGAGGTCGATCACCACCCGACTAAAACACGTTTGTTCCCACCAGGCTGTCAGGAGGCTGAACTGTCTTCTCTCCCTCTCCCCTCTCCCCCCTCTCCCCCTGCCCCCACTGGACTATAACTCCCACACACACAGACACTCAAATCCAGCACC
The DNA here is from genome assembly GCA_012861695.1 of Trematomus loennbergii. Classification (NCBI taxonomy): domain Eukaryota; kingdom Metazoa; phylum Chordata; class Actinopteri; order Perciformes; family Nototheniidae; genus Trematomus; species Trematomus loennbergii. The sequence goes on along the minus strand of JAAOOA010001784.1, from coordinate 10,964 downwards.
AGACTCTTTCTTTTTTACACTGCTATGGACAATCTTGCACTAATGTACATTTCCCAAAGATATTGAAGTGACTGTTATCTTGTATATATTGATTGTTGGGTTTTTATTTAGGTCTTAATGTCTTCATATGTATACATGTGTCTTTTGATTGTGTATATATATATATAGGTATATACATATTTGCATACATATTTTTATATATTTGTTTTTATATTCGGGATTGTGGGAAACGGTATTTCGATCTCTCTGTACACACAAACTGGGTCAAACATAAAGTTGAGTTTGAGTTCACAGGAGAAACAGACTCTCACTTTGTTTCTGAGGGTCCAGGTTGATCCCTGAAGTCCAGAAATCTGCCTGTAGACCGGTCACTCTTCAGAGACAGACAGCTGGGGACTGGAGACTCTGCTCTCCGTCTGCAGAAACAGAAAATGTTTTACACACATCATTGGATTTTGAAAAGAGCAGCTGAACCTGATTAAATATTTTTGGACTTGCTCTGAACTTTCTGTTTTTGAGTCATGCTTGCAGGTTTCAGTCTTTACAATTCATTTGCGAGGATCAATAGTTTGACATGTTTGTATTTTATTCACTTAACTTAACACAAAGTCCTACATTTCGAGTGTCAGAATGATTTCACTAAAGTAGTTTATTTTCTGTCGCTGATGAAGCCAAGGAACCAACACAAAGTAAAAAAGTAATGTTAAGTGTTTTTCATAATAAAAGAAAGACTTGCTCATCTTACTGTATATGCTGAATTGGCCTAATAAGAAACCACTGGCTTAACAGCAAATGTCTACATCCTGTGTTGGCCTAACTTGCTCATCTGTGTGCAACTTTGGGCTGAATGCCATGCATGAAAGGTGCTATATAAATTATTATCACTCTTTCACTCTGAGACTCATAAGGCAGAACTAGATTTAGTAATATTACCTGAATCTAGCCAATTATTTACCATCTTTTATTGGAAAACATCTCTGAAACTCTGTAAAAAGTAATATTGCTAGTTTACCATAAAAAGCCAATTCGACCGATTGGTTGAGCATATTTTCCAAAAAATAATTACACCCTTGTTAAAACTTTTTTGTGCATCAAGTTATCTAAATGTGTTCAGTAAGTGCTCTGACACTAAAATATGTCAAAATTTATATGGTTACCTTACAAAAGTTGACCAAAAAGAGTGATTTCTTCAGCAGTGATTTTTAGCATGCCAACTTCCTCAGTGGAAGCTAGCTGAAGGGCTTTCTGTTCAAACCACAGTGACATCTAGAGGTTGTTTTGTGCTTTTTTCTTTTTTCAACAAGATATCAAGACACAAAATGTGCTCTACCAAATGGTGGCGCTGGCAGTTAAAGGGTTAACAACATCCTGCCCACCAAGTTCTTACTCTTGTTATTTTCCATCTGAAAAAAATCTATTCAAAAAGATGTTTCTGACCCACGCCACGCGGGTTTAACTTTCTTCTTCTTTGTTTCTGTACTGCGCTCATGTAGTTACGAAATAACAGTTTAGATGATCAGATAACATAAACACTGAATCCTCTTCAGGTCAGTTCACAGGAGAAACAGACTCTCACTTTGTTTCTGAGGGTCCAGGTCGATCCCTGAAGTCCAGAAATGTGCCTTTAGACCCGTCACTCTTCAGAGACAGAGAGCTGGGGACGGAAGATGTGTCCTCCTTCTCATCTTTTGAATCACTCATCTTCTCCAGTCTGACAGATACACCAGTAACACTACACACACACACACACACACACACACACACACACACACACACACACCACACACACACACACACACACACACACACACACACACACACCACACACACACACACACACACACACACACACACACACACACACACACTTTTACATTACAATTGAATAAAAAATATCATAATGACAAACCTTGGTTTCAATACAACACATAAGTCAGACTTCTCACAGGTTGCTCATGTAACTATCATAGGAGGCTGTGGCTCAGTGAGGGAGTGCGCTGAACTTCTGATTACTGCAGTCAGCATGTCGTGGGTTTGCCCACATACTGTCGCTCTGGATAAAAGCAGAGATTGCAAAAGTACAAACACCTTTACTCAAGTAGAAGTACAGATACTCGTGTTTAAAAATACTCTGGTAAAAGTAGAACTACTGACTAAACTTCTTTACTCCCCGTTAGTATATGTTGGTAGTGCGTGAGGCCATATGTACAGATATGTACATGGGACATGAAAACATTGCATCTCATATTGACAAAAATAAACCTCGCTAACCGAGTTTTCCAAATCACTCTGAAAATAAGCCGTTGTAATCCACGTGTAGACAACATCTGCAGAAGCATAAATGATCATTACATTGGGGTCATTAAACCATTATTTCGCTAAGATAAAAAACATTAAAGTTTTGGATTTTAGTGTAATTCACAAATGTTCCACCTGATGGTGCCACACACACCCAGGGGGAAAAGATGATTTATTAACCCAGTAATAAGTGGGCAAAATATGGGTACATTAGTGTTTAAAGTCGGGGGAACTGTTTTAATTCAGGACCAGGGTGAAAAGATAACACATTTACCCAGGAATAATTGTCTGAATCATGGGTATATTAGTGTTTAAAGCCGTGGGAAATGTTTTAATTCAACAGGAGAGGGTAATTCAATTGTTACCCAGGGAACAGGGCTGCAAACATGGCTACATGAGTGTTAAAATGCTGTCTAACTGTTTTAATTCAGTCACAATTGTCGTTTTTAGACGGTGTACATTGGACTCAATAAACATACAGAGTTATGGACATAAATGTGTCAGACGGGATAATTTACATATTAATAATATTTAATTAGTTAAATGTACAATGAGCTAAAAACAGCAGAATCACTGCTGTTAGCAGGGTCTCAGAGACCCATACACCCAGGGTACAGCACCTCACTGTCTTACCCAGAAAACAGGGCTCTGATCAGGGCTAAAGTAATGTTATAAACTGGTGAATCTGTTTAAATGCAGGCAGCAGAGTCACTGCTTTTAGCAGGGTCTCAGAGACCCATAGACCCAGAGACCCAGGGTACAGCACCTCGCTGTCTTACCCAGAAAACAGGGCTCTGATCAGGGCTAAAGTAATGTTATAAACTGGTGAATCTGTTTAAATGCAGGCAGCAGAGTCACTGCTTTTAGCAGGGTCTCAGAGACCCATAGACCCAGAGGCCCAGGGTACAGCACCTCGCTGTCTTACCCAGAAAACAGGGCTCTGATCAGGGCTAAAGTAATGTTATAAACTGGTGAATCTGTTTCAATGCAGGAGACCTCCAGCATGAGTCCCTAACAGTGGCACTCCTCCATAACCTTGCACACCATGAGTCCCCGTGCCCCCGCAGTTAAGCACTCCCCCACGGACTAAACCCAGATATTCACACCCTCCAGAATCTCGTGCCCCTGGTAAGACTAACAAGGGGTGGATTTTGTGGTGGTCTACCGTCCGCCCTTAAGCATCCAACTGCGGACTCCTGACACTCAGACACTTTTCATATTTTTAGGTTACCAGGGGCACGCTTGTCTGGCAGTTATGCACATGGGGTTTTGTCCAAGGCAGTGTGCTTAAGTCAGGGGGCCCGGGGACTCAAGGTGCGCATGGCAGGCCGCCCATGAGCGGCCAAAATGTTTTAATTAACTCATTATTGTCGTTTTTAGACAGTGTACATTGGACGACATAAAAATACGGAGTTATGGACATAAACGTGTCAGTATAGACAGAACAATGTACATATTAATCATATTTAATTTATTAAATGTACAATAAACTAAAAACAGCAGAATCACTGCTTTAAGCAGCTTATCACACTCAAAGGTAGACATACACACACCCAGGGGGGAAAGAGAACACATTGACCCAGGAATAAGTGCTCAAAACGTGGGTAAAAGTGTGTTAAAAAGTCGGGGAACATGTTTCAAATGACAGCAGACTGCTGCTTGTTTGCAGGCTGACACAGTTCACTTGTCTCACACACACCCAGGGGGGAAAAGAGAACACATTGACCCATGAATAAGTGTCTGAATCATGGGCACATTAGTGTTTAAAGTCGGGGGAACTGTTTTAATTCAGGACCAGGGTGAAAAGATAACACATTTAACCATGAATAAGTGTCTGAATCATGGGCACATTAGTGTTTAAAGTCGGGGGACCTGTTTTAATTCAAGAGGAGAGTGTATTTCAAGTGTTACCCGGCGAGCAGCGCTGCAAACATGGCTACATGAGTGTTAAAATCAGGTCAAACTGTTTTAATTCAGTCATAATTGTCATTTTTAGACGGTGTACATTGGAGTCAACAAACAGACAGAGTTATGGACATAAACGTGTCAGTATAGACACAACAATGTACATATTAATCATATTTAATTTATTAAATGTACAATAAATTAAAAACAGCAGAATCACTGCTTTAAGCAGCATATCACACTTCCAGGCAGACATACACACACCCAGGGGGGAAAGAGAACACATTGACCCAGGAATAAGTGCTCAAAACGTGGGTAAAAGTGTGTTAAAAAGTCGGGGAACATGTTTCAAATGACAGCAGACTGCTGCTTATTTGGAGGCTGACACAGTTCACTTGTCTCACACACACACCCAGGGGGGAAAAGAGAACACATTGACCCATGAATAAGTGTCTGAATCATGGGCACATTAGTGTTTAAAGTCGGGGGAACTGTTTTAATTCAGGACCAGGGTGAAAAGATAACACATTTACCCCGCTAAAGTGTTCAAAACATGGGTATATTAGTGCTCAAACTCGATTAAACTGTTTTAATTGCGGAGGTTTTACGTTTTGGTTCACTCGTCTCACACACCCAGAGTGTTAACAACATTTTTTACAAATTTTATAAATTAGTCTAGAGCTCCATCTATTGTAATTTGAGTGTATTACACGTCTGTCCGTGGAACGCGAGTTTTGTGCAATTTGAGTGGAGTAAACTGATATGCAGCTGGAGTAACATGTACATTGAGACGCATTGGGACACATCATCGTCACTTTCAATGTTAACCTTGTACATAGGAGGCACAATAAGCTTACTCAAGTAAAAGTAAAGAAGTATGGGCTTTGAAATCTACCTAAGTCAAAAGTACCCATAACTACCAGCTGTTTTAAAGAGTACCTGACCTCCCTTTATATTAATAGAACAATAATGTCAGTGTTAGCTAATGAATGTTTCCATGCTGAACAACGGCAACATAATTCAGTGTTTGTCGTCACTTCACAAGCGGTGTGCGTTGCTGCTCCAAAGTGAAACTACTTTCAACAAAGGACGTTCACAACAGTTGATTTGAGCACGCAAAAACGGTGCCGGAGCATCAGCACTAAGCCAATTCGACCGATTGGTTGAGCATATTTTCCAAAAGATAATTACACCCTTGTTAAAACTTTTTTTGGGCATCAAGTTATCTAAATATGTTCAGTAAGTGCTCTGACACTAAAATATGTCAAAATTGATATGGTTACCTTACAAAAGTTGACCAAAAAGAGTGATTTCTTCAGCAGTGATTTTTAGCATGCCAACTTCCTCAGTGGAAGCTAGCTGAAGGGCTTTCTGTTCAAACCACAGTGACAGAGGTTGTTTTGTGCATAACACGTCAACCAGATGGTAGAGCTGGCTGAATCAGATGGAGTTACACTTTTTCGTTGTTTTTCAACAAGATATGAAGACACAAAATGTGCTCTACTAAATGGTGGCGCTGGCAGTTAAAGGGTTAACAACATCCTGCCCACCAAGTTCTTACTCTTGTTATTTTCCATCTGAAAAAAATCTATTCAAAAAGATGTTTCTGACCCACGCCACAAGGGTTTAACTTTCTTCTTCTTTGTTTCTGTACTGCGCTCATGTAGTTACGAAATAACAGTTTAGATGATCAGATAACATAAACACTGAATCCTCTTCAGGTCAGTTCACAGGAGAAACAGACACTCACTTTGTTTCTGAGGGTCCAGGTCGATCCCTGAAGTCCAGAAATGTGCCTTTAGACCCGTCACTCTTCAGAGACAGAGAGCTGGGGACGGAAGATGTGTCCTCCTTCTCATCTTTTGAATCACTCATCTTCTCCAGTCTGACAGATACACCAGTAACACTGCAGACACACACACACACACACACACACACACACACACACACACACACACACACACACACATCATTTTACATTACAATTTAATAAAAAACATCATAATGACAAACCTTGGTTTCAATACAACACATAAGTCAGACTTCTCACAGGTTGCTCATGTAACTATCATAGCAGGCCGTGGCTCAGTGAGGGAGTGCGCTGAACTTCTGATTACTGCAGTCCAAGGTTCGAGTTATAATCTGAGCTTTATGGGGGTCTTAAAAACTAATGCACGAGCATATGCGCGCAAGCACACACACACACACACACACACACACACACACACACCACACACAGCAGCCCTCTACTTGCTACAAACTTAATTATGAAAAGGTTCAACTACGCACACCACATAACAACACATCATCTCGGCTCGCACAGCACGCTCACAGGCATAGATTGCGCAATAATTTATTGCGCACCTTGGAGGTGAAGTGCAGGCATATTGAAAAAGTCACACTTGACTCTAAGTTGCTGATTTTTTATCAAGTCTGTAAAAACTGTTTTTTTTTTACATAGGCCTACAGTATAACAGAGTAATAATAGAGTGACCAACACTCACCCTGTTGCTCCTGCTCTGTCGAATTGTAAAATGGAGTCTGGCTTCATCACTATCACCTGTCCCTCCCTGTCTGCAGCTCCTCCCTCTGTTTATCAGCAGAGCTGGGAGAAGTACTCAAGGTTCAAGGTTCAAGGCTTTTATTAGTCATACATATATAGCTACAGTGTAGTTATGACGATGAAAATGTTAGGTCACAGGCTCCTCCAACAGTGCAACACAATAAAACTGAAAAAACTGAAGAAATAGTGCAAGTAAATGCAAAAAGAAAAATAGTAAAAAAGTGAAATAGTGGAATAGTGCAATAAGAGTCTATATGCAAGTGATTGAATATTACATATTAGATAAATAATTTCTAAATTGCAGCCAGATTAATGTTGTGGATGTTGTTTCAAAAGTTCCGGTGTTTAACAGTCTTATTGCCTGTGGGATGAAACTGTCCCTGAGTCTGGTGGCTTTAGTCCGGATGCTGCGGTATCGCCTGCCAGACGGCACCAGACAGAACAGTTTGTGGCTGGGTGATGGGGTCTTTTGTAATCCTGAGTTCTTTCTTCCTGAGCCACTGGGAGTAAAGATCCTCCATGGATGGCAGCTCCGTCCTGGTGATGTGCTGTGCAGTTATGACCACTCTCTGTAAAGCCTTACGATTGAGGGCGGTGCAGCTGCCGTACCAGGCCGTGATGCAGCCAGTCAGGATACTCTCTATGGTGCACCTATAGAAGTTGCAGAGTATCCTGGAGTCCATATTGAACCTCCTCAGCCTGCGGAGTCTGTCTGCGCGCGCGTGAAAAGTTTCTGACACTTTGGGGCGGAGCCACTGGACTTTGATTGACAGCTGCCAGGAAGCCCGGAGTTGCCAGGTTTGATCATTACCTGAACTACCAAGAGCCGAGGAGTGACAGCAGCAAGATTAGTTGGACGAGTTTTAATGATAAAGTTGTCCATAAAAAACTATTATATTAGTAAAGTGTACAATCAATATATATCAATTAATTTTATATGAAACAATATATTTTTGAGTGGGCTGTATGTCGAAAACTGCTAGCTACTGTCTGCTGAAGAAAATGAATGTCCACAGTGTTAACATGTAGAAAACAAGTTAACTTAGAGGCCGTTTTATGATTACCCTGTCAGTGTGCTGTTGAGTCAGCTATTTAGCTAGCAAACATTAGTTGGGTGATTCTCTGAATCGGGTGCCGATTTTAAATGAAAGAAAGAAAAAAAGTTTACAGTTTGCAACTTTTTGTCATAAATGTTGGACATACTGTATTTGTGAAAAACTGAAAAAAAAGTTGTTAAAAGAAAAGTGCAAAACACCCAACTGCACTCAAAACTACATAAACACTTACCAAATGCAAACTTTTTCACCAAATATAACACACTTCATTCATAATACTAGATTGTTTGAACACCCAACTACACACTGCTGAGCATAATCTAAAGCACTTTCATCTTGTATGGGCTATGCTCTGTACATAGAGGTTTCTGCAGAGAAAGATTGCTTGAGTATACAGGAACACAGAAAATGAAGAAATACAAATGAGTTGTTGAAAAATATCATATTTTATTCAAAAATAACATTGTGCAACATGCATCTCAGCACATAGTTACTATGCTTCGGATCTCTCTAAGTGTGATGGCATTGTTTGCCAAAACCCAGTTTGTAACTGCTGCTTCCTGTGCCTCTCTGAAAATCCTTAGCGTTCCTCCTGCACCTCTTTTTTTCTCAGTCCTTCAGATAAACAACAAAGACATCGTGGTTGGTCAGTGTCTGTGTTGCATAAAAGTAAGTTTACCACAGTAAATTGTGCAGGATTTTTGTACAGTTATAGTATGCAACATGCCAACAATTCAATTACAGTAATGAAGTAAATACGTTTCACAAAACAGATATAAGCACTGATATATCATGAATTATGCAGAGCTACTGGTAACTAACCTGTGTTCAAGTCTAAGTGTCCGGATTACAGAGGCAACAGTACATCGGCTTAGATTAGGCTGAAACCTCTGTCCAGCCTCTCTCATCGTCAAACCATGGTTGACAACATTTCATTTCATTAGGAGTATTCTTCTTTGTCCACGTCCTCTCCCTCCAGCTCTACCTCTACCTCTCATTCTTCCTCCTCTCACTCTCACCCACCTCTTCCTCCTCCTCTCACTCTCAGCCCAGCTATTCCTCTTGCTTCCATGTTGGCTTCCATGTGTACGTACGGTATATACGTATATATATATACATATATATATATATATAGATATATAATAGATAGATATGATATATATATAGTATATGTAGATGATATATAGATATATATATGTATATATATATATATATATATATATATATATATATATATAGAATATATATATATATATATATATATATATATAATATATATATACATATATATATACATATATATACACATACATATACATATATATATATAATAATATATATATATATATAAAAATGGAGCTATACTCTATCCGTATCGCAACTATACAACATACAAATAATCATCTGCATTTTCTTCAGGCAACAGCCTCCTGGAAAAGAAATCGAAAGAGAGAGAAAAATAGTCTAGAGAAACAGAAAGAATAAATGTTCATGATGCTACGCTGCTGCATCCCGGAGCAGGCGGATCTTCAAACAGGTCTCTCCATGACACTGGTCTTCATTTGGGGCTCACAGAGCTGACCAATCATTGTCTGTCCTTCCCTTCATCCAGGGTCCACTTGTATTTGCAATAAAGAAAATATCTCCTGTTGGAAATTCTTTTCTGGGCCTTTTCCATTCGCTCCGTCATCCAAATCGTCCAAATCCTCTTCATATAGAGGCTCCTCTGTGTCTCCATCACTGTTCAGACCATCTATCTGGAGGTCGGATTCCATTTCTTCATCCTGTGTTTCAGTCTGATGTTTATGACTTTGGTGAGGCTCTGATGTCTTGGAGCTAGTCTCCTCTTTGTGATCTATTTCCTGCTCCTCAATCTCTGTGTGCTTTTCACAATGCACTGTTGATGTTTTTTCTTGTAAATCCTGATGGGTTTGATGTTTGATGGACATCTTTTCTTGTTGTTCCACTGCAAGCTGAGAGGTTACTACAACAGGGCAGCCAGAGCTGAATCCATTGTCCTGTCCATCGGCCCCAGTATGAACACTTGTCTCTGACTGTCCAGGTGAAACATGTGCTTTGTTGAAGGATGTGCTTGTATCCTCATCTTCAATGTGAAGAGCTGACCGTTGCTTCTGGTGACACACACTGCACTTCAAATATCTCCAATAGTCTTTGCTTATGTGACCAGCAGGGCAAACAAAACTAGATCCATCCACCTTTATGGAATTTGTTTCCTCATTAATTTTTATCTTGAAGCTTGAACATGTATCCTGTGAGTGATGGTTGTGTTGGAGAGAAAAACAGTTGTAGTTTGGGGCAGAAGGAAACTTTATCTTTTCAGATTTCTGTTTGTTAACTTTTTCCACAGATCCTTTGGATCCACGCCTCGAGTGGATTTTCAGTATGTCAATTTTGGCATTGAGTGCAGACAGTTTTAGTTCAAAAGCAAGTTTTGTCTTTTCTTTTCTAAGCTCCTCCTCTTGGGCTTCCAATGCATGTTTCCTCTTCAATGCAGCCATGCGTTCTTTAAGGACTGCTAAATCCGCTTCAGCTTGGATTATTGCAGATGAGCGGTATGATAATCTGAACAACTTCTGTGGTCTGGAATCATTGTCCTTTAAACATAACATGTGTGGTGCAATGTCCTTAGGTTTACCTCGTCAGAAGATCCACTTCTGTCCTTTGATGCGCGTCTTGCATCATTTTTCTTTGATTGGCGTTATTTAAATATCCAAATATGTTTTTTAATCCACAGGAGAAAACGCTGTTGCATGCCCATGCCTGCGCGTCAGAGTGCGTAATCACTGTGTGCACCTGTTCCCACGGTCCGACTATTCTTTAAACCTTTTCCACTGTTCATTAATATGCGGCGAAATAATGACTCCAGCACTCCAATAGTGAGGCCATTTTCCTATACAGCCACTGGAGATAATGTTCACATACCATCCATGTTCCTGTGCCGTTGTTGAAGTCCGTCCAGAGCCCGATGTGTCTTTTAAAGTGAAATCCAATACTCCACTTCAAATGCGGGCAATCCAAAAATCCACAAAAAAGAACTTCACAAAACAAGTCCGCTTTGACGGCACGGTTTTTTACTTTGTAGCGGCCAAATCTAGAGAACTAAAACAGCCGCTGAGGCACTA